>CM062822.1:8286335-8399154 GCA_031772345.1 Himalopsyche anomala | reverse complement strand
AAAAATAACTTTTTTTTTAAAAAAATGCTACTTTACTTTGTTTAAGACTTTACTATACAGCTATCTTCACTATTCAACGTTTTTATTGTATTTATTTTTTACACAAAACCGCATAACCTATTTTATAAAGTGTGCAGGACGGGCTCCGGTAAAACTAAACGCTGCATTATTAAAATAGTGCATTTTAATTTCAGTAGAATATCAAGCACGAGTGGAATATTGCATTTTGTATTATTCTTTAATTTTCCATGCAATTATTTTCTTAAGCGAAATGAAACGCTTTCCGTAATTTTACAAGCCGCCAGCTAGTGGCAGCTGAAAACGTTGACGCTGATGCAAACCCACGCAGTCCCCACTGCCCACCACAAAACGAAAGATACACTCTGAATGCAGCAATGGATTATACCGAGCAAACATTTTTTATTAACGATTAGAAATAATTCTATCAATGGTTGTTTGAGAGACATTCAATAACACATTCGAATCACTTTTTATATGAAGTTTAATATTTGAATATAGTAAATTTACATGGTATAGCGTAGAATCTCGCATTAGGTTTTATTATTTAATTTAAAAATTCTGAAAATAATAAATAATAAATACTTACACGCAAAAAAAAAATATTTATTAGATAAGAGATGTATTAAATACAAGGTTGTGAAGTTGAAGTCAGAGTCGTGAACGATGAGCGGTTCAATTTTTTTTTTTTTAAGTACATTTGGCGTCGGCGTCGTCTTTTTTTACACGACTCCACAGCCCTGATTAAATAACCAAAAATTAACATCACAATAACTCACGTGGAAATTTCTTTGTTTTTGGAAGGGCTGTGGAGTCGGGTAAAAAAGAGATGACTCCGACTCAAGCTTTAAATAAAAAACCGATTCCAAATTGTTTTTTTCAAATACGTCCATTTTACTAAAATATCTGTTTGACATCATATTACTCGAGTTACTAGAAAAAATTCAAGTAGATTTCTTCAATCAATATGACGAATATACCAATAATTTTTCAATATCTTTAAATTATTTTTGTCCGGTTATTCCGACTCCAACTCCACAGCCCTGGTTGTTTTACACTGCATACAAATAAATCTCGTGTATATTAAAATATTTAAGCCACAGATAAAATGGCATGATAATGTATATACTACTGATACTACATGTATATTTCTTAAGGTTTACTTCTTAAAACAAATATTGCTAAAGATTTGAAATGGTACTCATTGCTCATAGCCTTCTGGACTTCACTTTTCAGAGCGGCAGCGTTTTACGAAAAACTGAGATGCAGTAAGCAATACAGAGCTATCTAAGCACAGTTGTGAACAAAGGCGGTTGAGAGAACTTGAAACAAGTGGAGACTGTTCTTTAAAGGTAAGAAGCATGACCAATCTCTCTACACCATCTGGTGCAATTATTCAAACAGTATTTCTTTTGAATAGCAAGCACTTGATTCACCAAAGCCATTTTATGTGGTACAGATTTTTAGCATAGTTTGAAAAACTGTAATAATGTGTGTCAAGTGTTGTTCTTTCTTTAATCTTGATATGAAATGAACATAAAATCTTACAAGTAAGAAATTAATTTTATTTTCTGTAAAAATATAAAAAAAAATGTACTAAAATTTTCAAATGATCAAGATCAAATTTTCACATAGCGATCATATTCAAATAAGTCATTTTAACCAAACAGAACAACAGAAATTACAAACGCAATGATTGCTGGTCATTATTTATTAAAATTTTGAAACTAGTACAAAAATTACCAAAATATAGCACTTCAATAGTCTGTACACTCAATACAAAAAGTGAATACAAGAATTGATCTATGTTTCAAATTAAAAACGATAATTAATGCAAAAATTAAATAAATATTCAATGCTTTATTTATGACAAAAAAAAATATTACTGGGGTGAATTTGATGTTTAAGTTAATGCTCATTTCAAATGCGAATCGAAGTATATTTATTTTATATTAAATAAAAAAAAGTTTTGTAAAATCTTATTATTCTTGTACGACTTATTTGTAGTGTATTACGTGTAATATGTAAATATATTTTTAAAAATCATTTTCGCTCTTAAGGTGGAGCATATAGCCTCCTATTGGAAGTATCACAACAGATTGTTTTAAATGAGAAGTGCTTGTTCCTCAGTTGCTCGGCGTCTTTGTTTTTTCAACGATAGTATGGATAGAAACAATAGGGCTAGAACATTACTCATGGTTAGCTAGTCACTTTCGTTACACTTTTTATTTTTGGATAATAAATGTGGAAAGGATTTTTTAGAGACATCACAAACATTCATCGTTTCGAATAAAAATTTAAAAATGCAGTTCGTATTAAGACTTTAAACCTTTGAGAAAGATGCCTTTTTTTGTGCTACCGTCTTCCAGAATATGTGCACCGATATATCTGAAGTTGTCGACTGTCTCGATTATCTGTCCCACGCTTGTCAGGGTCCTTTCAAATATAGCAGGTTCAGTTACGCATCACATTGGTCTTAATTGTATTAGTTGTTTACCAATTCGACTTACGTTAGTTCCTAACGCGTCGATAATGTCCCAGATCAGTGGTTCTTAACCGGTGCTCCGCGAAAAAAATTGTAAAAACGAAAAAATCTGCAAAATAGTAAAAAGCGAAAAATCCGCAAAATAGTGAAAACAGAAAAAGTCAAAAAAAAAATATGTCTACATATTTTTATCGACCTCTTAATTCTGGTGCACCGCCACTTTTTCCCATGATCAAAAGTGCACCGTGACTTCGAAAAGGTTAAGAACGACTGTCCTAGATAATGCAGCGCTTGGCAACAACAAAATATCGAAGTCGATGTAGCTACTTTAGTAAAGGATACAAAGTTGCAGTATAATTTTTATTAAAATAAATTTAACTGTTTTTTTTAAATAATATTTCAATACAAGTAATTTAACCATATAGCATTACTTCTAGTATTTGTATAAGTACTTACTTAAGTTAAACAATATGAAACTGTTATTTAACAAATTAATTTTATAATTTTGGTTCGACCCGGAGATAAATGTAATTTTTAAATGAGGCTTTCGAGATACCTGAGGTTGGACAGCTCTGGTTTAAGTGAACAACCTGCAACTTGACGGAATCAACTTTTACACTTAATGTGTCTGAAAACTTTTCCTTTTAAATTCGTATGTTTTAAACGAGTTTCATTGTATGGGAAAAAATAAGAACACTATTTATAATCCATTATTATAGAAAGCGAGACATGAGAAACGAAAAAATTAAAAAGTTTTCAGTTGAAGCTGTCAGACAATAATAGGAACACCAGACGTGGACTTCACTATTCCAATAATAGAAGATCAGATGTTATCTAATAATCCCGAAAAATGACTGCGAATGGAATATTAAAATATCATTTCAAGTCGCAATTTAATCAATACTGTACAATATTTTATACTTATAGTTGTGAAAAAAATCTACTTTTCTCTTGACTTCAAAACCGTATTTTATCGCACTTCGCTTAGCATGTAGATATCATTCAAATAATTATTTTAAGAAAATTTAAAATATCACGAATCCATTGAACAAATTATGCATTTTAATTAAACTGAGGAAAATATCATAAACTTTGATACAGATATTTAAAC
This sequence comes from Himalopsyche anomala, assembly GCA_031772345.1. Taxonomy (NCBI): domain Eukaryota; kingdom Metazoa; phylum Arthropoda; class Insecta; order Trichoptera; family Rhyacophilidae; genus Himalopsyche; species Himalopsyche anomala. The sequence goes on along the minus strand of CM062822.1, from coordinate 8,395,540 downwards.
AAAATTGTACCAATTATTTAAAGCAGCGTATTAGCAATTTAATATTTAAATGTTTTTTTTTTGGGAAAAAATGATACATTTTTTATTGAATTATCTTACCACTAATAGCTTAAATAATATTTTTTACAAGTTCCATTATTTTTATGTTTATATCGTCCCAGTTTTGAAATGCCTGTTTCAAACAATTTAATCGAGCCTGACAAAACACAAAAATATATTTTAAATTTGAATCGTTCAAATAATGTACATTCACACAGATTTTGTCACTTTGTCTCAAGTTCACTTGAAAGAAACCCGGGTCGTTAGTGACAAAATCTGTGTGAATGTACATAATTTGAACGATTCAAATTTAATATTGAAATTCCACCAAGCACCTTCAGTCGAAATTATAAATTACAAAACTTTATCATGGTGAAAAGTTTCTTTCAAAATATGTATAATTTGATTATCTGGAATAGTTGGGGATAAAAGAGATCGGAAAATCGAAATAAATATATGATTGGCAGGGGAAGAAAAATACGCATACTGTGTATGGACTATAGATATGTATATATTAAATACATATACGTATTATATATAACAATTCATCCGCTTAATCGGAAATCTGGAAAATTAAAATTCAGATAATAAAGGTTGTACCGTACTGCTTAGACTCACAGGTAAGTATGTTCAGTTAGTTTTTTGTATACGATATTTGTAGTCTCATCATTGATCATCTTTCCTTTTTTGGTCGGTAAAATTACTACGTTTTGGATGACTGACTGTCACTTACTATCCATTCGATGTATTTGGTGAAAATCAAGAATCCTCACATTTCAAGGTCGGAAGTAAAGCAACTGTTGGCTTGCAGGGAGTTCTAAAAGCATTGTGTAGTAAATATTTACTCACCATAGAGAGCTAAAATGGTGCAAAATATTGTATATCTAAACGTATATTGAAAATAGGCTATTTTAGTTTAAATCTATTTTCTAAGAATAATTATTTAGGTCTAATGACGTAGATGATATATTACACACAACTAATGAAAACGTAAATCGTTCCACTTGCTCTGTATCAAAATTATACACAAGCAACAAACATAATATCTTAATAAATAAATATGTAGCAGTAAAATTAATATTCCACACGGCTTGTGAATACTAAACTTGATATTTTCATGACCTCGCAACGGAAAACTTGGAGTTAATACATAAAACTCTGGCCGCTTCATAATCATAATATTATGTGCATGGAATTTGTTCCACTTCGTGGAAAACTTTTGCTCAGAATATTCGACTTTGCATTTATAGCGTCTCGTGACGTAGCTACTAGACTTGCCTTGGCTACGTTCAAATTTTATGAAACTGACATCAAAAACCACTAGACAAAAAAATAAAAAGAATCTTCGTTTAAGCACTATAGACACGTACAAACATTTACAACCTAACCAAAAAAAATATTTATAATAATCTAGATAATTACCAGATAATTAACAGAAATATTGTTTTACAATGGTTTATTGATTGGTTCTAAAAAAAAACAGTTCGCTTAATACGTGGAGCATGCGACTCCTAAAGAATAGTTTCAACAAAATAGAGCTTAACGCTCGACATACCATTTTATAACGAGTAAATAATTTATCTATAGTATTTCTGCTATCAAAAAAAAAATGAAACATCGACGTACTTTAATAAATATATATTTTTTATTTAAAACGCAATCCATAAAAGATATTTCATTATGTTTGTGCAACCATTAAAATCAAATAATACAGGTGAGTAGTAAACCCAAGACTAGTGTCATATGTGACAACGACAAATGACTAATTATTTAATAATAATAATAAAACTACCTTTTAATATTTTGTTAGTTTTTTCATACCTTCTTATTAAAAAATAAATGCCTTCATATAATATCTTATGTTTAAAAGTATGCGTTAATTTCATACAGCTTCGGAATAAATGTAATGTTTAAATTGTGTGTATAATACAACAATATTTAAAGTATCTTATCATTGATATTCATCTGGCAGAGAATTCTTTTTTCACAATGTTATCAAGAGTCTTCAGCGTAAAAAATTAAGATCCTTAATAAAAACGATATTTTTTTACTTCATTGTTTTAAAAGTTTGTAATATGTACTTTTGCAATATTATCATATTAATTATGATGTAAATATTGTATCCATTATAAAAGTCAACTGCGAAGATGTTGAAAAGTAAATGTGTAAACATCTTTTCATTTTGCGAGGAAAAGTCTATTTATTTTGTATAACAAGCTTTTGATGTTGTCTCTGTGAAAATGTAATTATTATTCAGGTGAAAGAAGCAAGACAGAATGAAGTTACTCACTAAAATTATTGCTTTTCTTTGATAACCTTACGCAGATTAAATTGATGAAATAAAAACAAAATAATTACCAGGGCTAAGATAGGAAGCCTTAATTTATGTTTTTTCATTCTAATAATAAATTATATAATCCAATATAATCTATTTTTACTAAATTTGGAAAAAAGATACTGTTGAAACGTTCACATATTTTCTTGGCATACCATAATACTGATTAGACATCAAAGCGTACAGATTATGTTGCGGTCTTGAAAGAGTATTTATTTCATTGCTGGCCATCCAAGTGCAAAGCCTAAGTAGTAGGAAAGCTCTATTAGGTACGTCGTGTATAAACGCTTTCTTTGTGCTATTGATAAAAGTCTGATGCCGTTAACCCAACACATACGTATAATATTTTCATCATTTACACAAATGCACTTTCAATTAAAACACCCATTAATAATGTCAATTATTATAAATATTATCATTCTGTAAAAAAAGACACAATGCATTAGAAAAATTTAACGAAATTCTTTTGTTATTTTGAAAAGTTATTTTGATATTTAAGTTTAATCCTCCCATTTCCCAACGTGTGGTATATTCTGTCACGTGGTAGTTGGCTGAAATCTCTGAACAGATGCTTGAATAAATTGATTTATTAATATTTGCTTTACGACATTTTATCGAATCCTAAAAACAGGACGTAAAAAGAGCCAACAACAAACAATTACTCCTCTTTTGGTTCCATTCTTCTACCCTTATCCTCTTCAAAAGAAAAGTTTAATTTTTATTTCACTCTACACAATATTTACCTCCTCAAATTTTAAAATTTCAAAAAGATAAAAACTTACAAACTTCATTCATATTGATCTGTATTTTTAATAAAAAACTGTAATCTTCACATCTTGTTGAAAAGTTTCACATATAAAGGCAATTTAATTTCATCTATCTCACATATTTTTAATAACCCATTCATCTAAGGCTTAGATAATTATAAATGTTGACTGTTAAGCAACAGATACTTCTGAATGAACTTGTCACAGTAAATTTAATGGACGGAATGATAAGAAACATAAAGTTGCCGCATAGAAATGTTTTATCCCTTTAGATAATTGCCGTCAAAACTCGGCACTCAGAATTTTACAGTACCAACCAAACTTACGGCAGAATTTTACAGTAGCTAAGAGTCGAAGTAAAGTTTGCAAACTTCTTTAAAGAAGAAGCCATGAAATTTTAATAATAGTGTTATTCAAATTATATAACGTGCTTAAGTATCGCTTTATGAAATAGCTTTAATTTAATAATACCTACTACTATATAAAAGCCTCTTTTATATAGTCGACATATCTGTTTATTTTTTCGACAATAACACCTAAGAGGGGTGCAAGACCTGCGGCTTTCCAAGTCATGAAATGCGACACTTATACAGAATATTAAATATCTTTATACGTTTACAAAATAATGTGAACGATATTTAAGTAGAAAAACACTGTTGTATTTTATTGGGACTCAAAACATTTTTATTATGATAATATTATTTCCCTATCGAAAGATGAAAAAAAATCTGTTAGTATAATGACAGTGAGTTTAGACAATTCGCATTCGGAGAAAAATGCTTGGAGCACCTATTTTTCGGTGAATTTCATTCCTATGAGGTCTTTTTACGCCTGTTGGTCACATAAAGAGAACAAGGAATAAACAGTTTCGACATATTCAGCAGATTTGTCTAACGGGACAAAGGGATGTCTTCAAATCCAATCCGAAGATTTTATAACTCGGATGACGTCACAATGGGGTCGCATTCTTATTAGGGTTGAAATATACAGGAGCTATGATATCACTTGAATAAAAACAGTAAACATATTAAAGAAAATTTGATCTCTTGCTTCTGCACTGTTTTTCTTTTCAAATTATTGTTTTTAGTTTGTTAGTATCTTTTGGAATTTTTTATCGTTAACATTATATTATATTTAAAAAAATATATGTTATGTGAATCATTTTCTTCGAATTTATGTATTGCTTAAAATCAAAAGTACAGTACATGGCATTACAGCTGACGCCAGTTCACAATGTACTTGACAAATATAATTATAACTATAAAAATAATTATAATAACGGGAACAAAAAAATAGAACTTTTTATACTATAATATTTCAATTTCAAAATCTAGAACAATATTTATCAATTGAATTTGAATTTTCTTGGTAGAACTCCATTAAAATAAGGTTAAAAAATCAAAATATTTTAGTTCTACAAATATTTTTTTATTTATAATTAATACCAAATTTTGGATTACGCCCTCATCAAAACTATATAATTCTGACGATGGAGGAGACAGTTAATTACTATATAAAAATATATTTATTAGAACTACTATAAAATACTATCGTATTTTCTCACTCTAATTATCATCTTTATTTAGTATTTTTTTTAAAATGTCTTTTTTTTTACTGATTTTGTACGATTTAAAAAAACGAACAAATTTTACACCTATATCGAAATCATTCCACATGGATACTTAAAAAACACAATTATTTTTCTTTTGACAGTCGCGTAAGAGCTACAGGCTCGCTAAAATATAGATTTACTCTATCATCAGACTCACGGAGAATACGTGTACGAGCGGAGACATTTTGCGACACGACGGTGACACGTGTGTCATTTCTATAAAAGTGCTTACATACGGTCGTATAAAGTGTGGATATGAAATATTTTTCTACTAAATTTTTATTTGCTCTTTTATAACTTCTTAAAGGATGTTATTATTTATTAAGTGTTACTCTTATAAAATTATAATAAGCTTTTTCGGTATTTTTCTGAGATGGAAAAAATAAAAAAACAGGACTAAGAAATCACTAGAAGGTAACAAATCGATATCGCTTCGTTTTGATCTTCGGAAGAGGTTTCGTAATTCTGCTCTGTGGTGAATTGTGTAAAAGAGAAAACGAATTATCAAAGAGATCTATCTATCTATTAATTTCTAAACAAATATATAAATCGAATAAAAATTGTACGGTAATCCACAACCGTATACGAAGAACACTTGCTACAAGATTGGTAATTGAATTCGTACGAAGACTTCGAGAAAATATAACTCATAACATAACATTTGTGTCATTTTGAAGGTTTCAACTACTAAATAATTGACTAGATTAATTTTAAATGTTTTATTGTATGTCCAATATCTGGAAAGAAATCTTTTTTCAGTCATTTTTGTGTTGTATTTTGTAGGTTAGATCTCTAGGTTATCCTTTTTTGGCCACCCTTTCTATAAAAAAACTTGGGAGACAGAAGATTTTTTTGTTATAATGCTAATTTATAAAAAAAATACGTAAAGAACTTTTTTCTACGGGATGGCATGAATAATTCATTTTATACATAACACTTTTATTGATAATTTTATTAGTGATGTTTTAACTATCGTTTGTACATCAATCTATTCAACGTTCATACATACATATATATGTAGTAAAATAGCATATCTTTTACCTTTTTATAGATGGCGGTAAAACAACTGACGTAAATTCATATGTCCATTTATGTATTGATTCCATATGCTATATATTAAAAAACGGATTCGTAAAACAACGCAAATTTATAATATCATAATTACATTTACAGAAATATATAATTAAAACAAGAAAGTGCGTTCATTTTTTTATTTTACGAGTTCTTTCTTATTACTTGTCTAAATGTAACGTGAATTATAAATTAGAAATCTTCAATGATGAGGTTAGTTTGCCTATAATATCCATTATGTTATCATGTATTTCAGGTATGCTTATTTGTGCTTTATTAAATAAATCCTTCCAAATTTTATTCAGTTAATATAGTGAATTTACCGGTTTAATTTAATTTTTAATCATTTTAATTATTAGCTCACTAATAGTTTCATTAACAGTTTTTGATAGATTTTATCGTTAAAAATAAATATCACAATATATTTATTGATTTGGCATTTACTTGATAGAACTCCATTTTAATAGGGTAAAATATCAAGGTATTTAAGTTCTACAGTTTTTTAAAAAGTTAAAGGTTGATATCTATTTCGGCTTACGCCATCGTCGATGTAGAACTGTAGAACCGAAATACCTTGATATTTTACCCTATTTAAATATCACAACTGAATAATACAATATTTATACGTCGGATCTGTGGTGCAGTGGTCGTTGACTTACGTGACGAATCCCACTGCTTCAAGTACCAGTACCATTTTTTTTGCAATCGATTTTTGATGTGTATTTATAAGATTTTAATAGTAACTCCCACCATTCTCATCCATACATGATCATGAATCAAGGGCGATAAGCTTACCAATCATCATGCCCTAGCCTAACCTTTATATTCTTAATCTCTTCTTTAAAAAAGACGTTAAGTAACTGAGCAATAATTAAGATTATTAAGAAAAACTTATCTTCAGAATAATTTATCTTGAATTACCTCCATTAGGAGCCCATATACTCCATATTAGGGTTGGACATTGCCTGGCCCGGTCAAAAAGTACTATATTTTCATATTTTAGTCATCCTTCAATTCTGGAATTAATGTTTCTTTATTGTGTTATGGTAGTAAATTGGCTGCAGAATAATTTAAATATTCTATAAATTTTCTAGATAACCGTAAATTCAGGACTGACAGGCTTTTTAAAAACCGAAGATGAGATTCATACTTCAATTTAAAGCATATATTACATGACATTTATGTAGTAACAACATAAAATTTTCTTTTTGCATAATAAACTCAACGAGTTTTTTATGCAATGTTATATGATTATAAAAAAATATTTATATACAATTCTACCGTTTGCGAATAATTTCAACTCAGCTAAAAATATTCACGAGAAGTGTAAGCCGTCATGATCATTTCATATAATTGTGAAATTAATACAAAAAGTTGTGGGTTGTTAATATTAACATTGTTTGTGATATAATTCCATTCCACCAATAATTGTCACCAATCACTTTAAAAGCGATCAAATAAATATCGTTACATGAAATTTGGAAAAATGACATTTGATAGCCATAGTGCGCATTATTATAATTTTATTTTAAAGGTGAAACTTCGATTTAAAGATCTTCAAAATCGGTGTCTTTCGGGAATTATACGACATCAATGCCACATTTATCAGATGGGGAAGACTATAATTATGATCAATTATTTTGTAAAGACGTTATGTTACGTCATTCTATCTCTAAGACTTTAATATAATATATGAAGTCAGTTTGGGAAGATTTAAATATTACAGTCTAGAAAAAAAACATGAAAATGGTTTCTTATAAATAACTCACATATTTCTTATATGTAGCTTCATATGAATGAAAATAAATAATAAAAATTGTAATAAAACAACAGTTTATTTGATATGTATTTATTCATAAATGAAATAACTCTAATATTTACACAATATTTACATTCAAAAATATACATTGTTATTTATGTTCAGTTTCTATGTTTCTAAAGCATAATAAAAAAACATATTTACCATGTTCCTAATTCTGCTGTAATAATGTTTTTTTTTGCAAAATATATCTGACAATATCTATATTATGAATTCGTTTCAACTGTAGGTCTCTAGACAAGTCTAGTGCTCCACTTCGAGCACTTATATTTGTAAGAATTAAGAGAAGAAACCTATTAAAACAGCTTGGAGGGGCATCATTCTAACAATCTTGTTTCTCTTTGATGCTTAGGTAAGGTAAAATAAACACCAGCATGTACCTTTCTTAAGACTTAAGACTAAAGCAGAAATGTGCGTTTAAGTAAATTGCTATACAAGAAGTAATATGATAACATATGTATTTTCACAAAAGAGAAAAAATACACTAGATTGTTTACAAAAACAAATGAATTAAGAAGAAACATTTGGTTCTCAGCAAGTCTTTGTAATAATGGTATTGATTTGTGAGTACTTTATAAAAAAACTCAATTCAATTAAAAATGAAATACAAAACAAATTAAACAAAACTTAAGTAGTAACTTCTGATAAATTTTATCTTGCGTCACTAAAATTTATCGTGAATTTCTCACAACATAAATAATATATAATTGTTGATATGACTGGTAAAAAAACTAAAATTTCGTAAAACATTTTTAAGGTATATTAATTGTTTTTTTTAATGATAAATAGTTACCAAAAAATCTTAATCAAATAAAGAATATAATATGTACAATATTTGTTTTCATTTAAAAAAATAATTCAAAAAACTATTTTACACTTTTTATAGTGCGATTTTCTGTTTTTATAAATTATTGTAGATTTCATACATATGTTTTAAATCAAATTTATTTTTCAATAGATATAGAATAGAATTACATAAAGATAAAATATTCTATTTTAACTGTAAAATATACAAATAGCTATGAAATTTTAGAAATCATGAAAAACCACCAGTCTTATATTTAAACATAAATATTATTATTTGATTTATTAATTCATACTATAATAACAAACGAAACGTGTGGCTAACCATTAAATAATAATGTTTCAAATTGCTGAACTGTCCTACAGAACTTAATTCATTATTTGTTTTATTTAAAAATGGTAAACTGCTTTAATCTTTTATTGTATGTTTACAGATATGTTTCTATTTTTAGACAATAAATGCTTTTAAATATCGATATGGTACTGAGATATGATTTCAATAAATAAACCGATAAACAATTCATTTTACTTCGTATAAATATCAACTTACAGAAAGATATAAATATTTACATTTTATAGTACAGTTAAAAAGTATTCTAGTATTTTAAAACTGATCAGGTTTCTCTGTAACTTTTTGACCATTGTCCATATATTTTTTGGAAAATCACCACTAGAGTCGTCACCAGGAACCTGTTAATGACAACATCTGAAGAACCTCCACTTTTCACTGTTAAAAAAGAAGAAAAGTCAAATAAATTATGTACATATGCGATTGAATAATATTTATCTAAAAACAATGGAAATAATTTGAAACGATTGTCATATCCAATATTATTAATTTTAGCGGATGGATATTTAATTTTAATTTATCTTCGAATATTGAATATAAGCGACATTGTTATCATATGATGATACTATTAAACGAATTATTCATTATAAAAAAGCTGTTTAGAGATATTAAATGCACGTAGATAATACAAAAGTCAAATTCAGTTACAAAAATACAATGTATAATAATAGTTAATTGCCTTCGGCGCTTAAATTAAAGATTTTGCCGGAGAAATTATTAACTTTCGCATTTGTTTTAATTAACTGCATTTTTAAAAATCAAGATACCTTTTAAAAGGTGACGAAGATTTATTACACACAATAAAAAATAAAAAATAAATGTTTCTGTCACACTTTTTCACTCGATGCTGAAACTGTTATATATACTTAAAATTATTACACATTTGTCAACGGATTTGAGTGACATGATTAATAAATATATTATATACTGGCGTCAAGCTTTTTTCTCAATATACTCAAACAATATTTAACGTTAACTTTCTTTTTTTAAAACAACAATATTATAAAATATTTCAAATTTTAAAATTTATCTGTGAGAAATACGTAATATTAAAATTAGAGAAATATTTATACCGCAATTTGAAGCTCTTAGAATTCTTTCAGTGCTTATTTAAAGTGATAATGTGATAAGCACTTTTATTAAAATATAACACAGATTCACTCTCGTGTAATAAATACCAAGATTTTAGAAGCATTTTTATATAAGTTTCATAACGTCACTACGATTCCTATAAGTTATTACGTAAGGGTTAAACAATCTTACCTAAAAGCAACGCTTCTCGGTTATCAATCAAAGGAGCCACCCTCTCGAGAAGAGACTCTTGGTCCGCAGTCCACAACACTGGTGACACCCTTGCTGCGCATCTTGCTCTCAAAGCTCCATCAGGAAAATGTTTAGAAGTAAGCTGCAGTTTTAGTCCCAGTGAGGCTGTCAGAAGACCGTGCTTGTGAGATACCGGCTGGTACTCGATCAACTCGCGGGGGCTTGTCACCTGCGTCAAATGGAAGTGCATCAGATATCAGAAATAGTATCTACACATTATTATACTTTGAAATATGGATAACGGTTTACTCTTGATTTCTCCTAATACGTATATTAGGATTGTAACGAAGTGTAAATAAAACTCTACCGCCACGATGGATTTTTACTATACGAATATACAGGATACTTCAAATTAATTAAGCTTAGTTGCTGAGCAAGTCACACTATCTATTTTTTCCTTTTTTCAAAACACAATATTGAATTGGAAACAAAATCAGTTACGTGCATGATTTTTTCGAGCCAAGCACTGGATGAGTAAATTCGCTTCATTACTCGATCATTATTGCGTCCCGAAATACAACCGTGAAACAACGGGAACATACACATAACGGGTGATGGTGTAATAACATCTTGTGGATATCTCAACTATTTAACTTTTTAGCTGCCATAGATAATTAAAAGTAATTACCTAGCACGCCGGCTATAATTTTCAACTATTAATTTAATTAGTTATTGGTGAGATAACTCGTCTCTGGCGTGTTGAGCACGAAAAAATTTAAGAGATGTCTCATCTGTGGCAGCCATCGAGTTGAATGATTTACGAGATACAAATATGTTTATATATCACATGTGTACATTGGCTTTATTTTTGTGTGTAAAATATTTCTTAAAATCGATGGTATGTACCTCCGTTATTATTTATGTAATTTAAAACAGCGAAAACTACCAAACGAACATTATTTGGCATTATTGCATACTTTTCATTCATATTATTTGTAATTACTATCTATAGCATATTTTTCAATCACTTGTTTGAAATGTGGACGGTATTTTTTTGTTAAGATATTATTTATTATGTTTTTTCATGAATCAATTACATATGTTTTCACTGTAGTTGTAAAATATAATCCTAATTATGTAATATGACACATGATATATGAATTATATACAGCTTTTGTCGGGTATAATTTAAAACAATCACTTTATCTGCAATCTAGTAAAATCATTAACCACTATCTCGCGTTATATAAACTAGTAAATTGTTGGCGTTATATTTTTTTAAAAATACTATGAAACACATTGAAAAACTTTTGTTGTCAATTTAGTATTTAAATTTCAATATTTTAATCATTTTGGTTTAACTGAAAATGTTGTAAAATTGTCAAAATAAGTTGATGATGTTTTTATTATTTATTAAACAATGGCTGAAACTGAAACACGGAATGTATAAAAAAGGTATAAAATAACCATACCTTTTCATCGTTGACGTACCAGTGTAGAATTGATGCAGGGGAAGACCTCCCTGATGTACAGTTTAGATTTAGCGTATCTCCAATCTGATAATCTATTCCTTGTCCACTTATGTGTGGCCCATCTCTTGGCAAATCTAAATAACAAAATGTATATATTACAAACAGACAACCGTGTGCTAGTTTCACAGTCAAACTATCTATTATATTAGAGTTCGTTTATGATAATAGCATACGTTTTTTTAAAACTAATGTATTGCAAAATATTACTTACAGACAACCTCCATCCGGCCTTCTCCACCAACCGAGGCAAAGCTTGGAGCCTCCGCTGAGACTTCACATCTGTAAATTCCTGAAGTTTTCAAAGTCACCCCTTTTAGCGTCACTCGCTTGTCATCAGATAGCTGATGCTATTATAAAGAGAGAAATATTTACATTATTATACATTTATATTTAAATATCATCATACAAACTTTTATTCCACGACAAACGCTAAGCAAGAACAATACCATTATTACAGTAGTCAGTAAATAAATATAATATGAATGAATTTACTATCTAGGATGTTAGAGTAGATGACAGGATATATTTCTTCTGGGCCGGTATACATAGCTGAGTTAATGTAACTTTGAACATATTTCTGATGAAGACATAAGCTGAAATATCTATCAAATATATATAAAATAATATTCGTAGAACTAAAATACTTTGTTATTTTTTTACCTTACATATATGAAAATAACATTGACTTTGAAAGAAATTACATGTTTTTTAAATTATTATTTACCTCATGCAATTAATGGGAATTATTGCTCATGAGTGGATGTTTGCTTAAAATTTTAATGTAAGAGAAACTTTATTCCTAAAAACATAGTATCCATATCATTGAAAGCGGTTTTAATATTTTCGATAGAAGGTCCAGTTTGTTCATTGAAATGTTACTATCGAGTTTGAGTTAATATATTATTTACTTTACTTTCCAAACAGTCTGCGGCTTGTTGGAGATCACATATTATTCCATAAAACAGAAACTTTATTCAGATATGGTCAATTAGTAGTTGTTTTGAATCTTTGGTGGATGTAAGTTGATTTCACATTAATAATGGTTGTAAAATGAATGGAATGTAACAATTAACTCTTAGATAATTTTAGTAAAGATTATCAACTATTTAAAGATTATTTTTGATTTCTCTATTTTGCTTATACCAAATAAAAGTTTCTTATTTTTAAATGCATAATTATTTTTTAATTATATTCTAACAGCATTTATTTTTATTTTTCCGTCTAATTGTATCTAACACTTCAAAAATTTGTATAATTTCCATGAAAGCTGCCACATAAAAAAAAACTGAAAGAACTCGTTAAATTTAGCTTGGTCATTTGTGGAATTATTTTCACTCTGCACTCAAAATATATTCATTGGACAAAGTACATTACGATGTAACTTAAAAAAAAACTCTAGCTTTTATTTCATGTCAGGGAAGCTTCCAAACGAAAGCCGCAAAACCAAACGTTGCTTGCCGCATTCCGTGGCATCGTGGCAACTTCATCTTTTCAATTTTCAGCTCCAGTTATATAAAAAAAAAGCCTGTCATATCCTAGTGCTGTGCATCTCCAGTAGGAAGACAGGGAAGCTTAGAGACTGAAACACATTTTCCTTTATTACTTTGCGAAGCTTACAACGGCAGAAGTTGGAAACCTTTCGGCTTTTCGCTTTAGAACATTTTTGTACTTTCAATTCAGTCTTATTTTTAATTTAACATATTGCAAAAACTACTGAAGCGAAAGCAATTTTAATATATTATGTAAAAATACATATTTTGGATGTTTTCTTTTCTTTTTAAGCTATCACATATTTCAACAAAAAACTTTTTATAAGCTTTATTTAATATATTTCAACATTTAATGTTTTAAATAGTTAATTTTTGGTTTTAAAAAGGCATTATATTGCATTTCAAAATCATAAATATTTTTTTTCCCTCATAATTTACTAAAAATCATGATCAACTTTGTTCATTGCGAACATAACTGATGAAATATAAATACGGGTTGGACTATTTATATAAAAAAATATTGTGACTTACAAAGCATCTGAAACAATTGTAGTTATTCATATTTTTTGTTTAGACTTTTCTTTTACATCAGATGAAAATTCTCGTAATGAGCAAAACTGACTAATTATATAAATATGTAGAATTAGTAAAAAAAGTGGTATCTTATTTTTATCAAAATTTTATATTCTATTGAGATGCACCTATTGACAAATACCCAACACTCACGTCTTTCATTTTTACTACAAGCGCTGTATTATAAAACACGAGTTGAGCTAACAATAACTCATTGAGATTTATTCCTTAAAATTATATATTTTTTTTGAAAATTCCTCGTTGTTTTTAGATTTTTGTTCAATGAAAACTTGACAATATTATTAAATTTAAAGTGCTTGTTAAATTACATAATGTTCAATTAAATAAAGAATACGTAAGAAATTTTAAAAAAAAGTCTTCTCATTTTTGAATTAAAGTTTATTTGAATGTTTCTATTTCTACCCGGATGTCTAAAATAAACAGTTGTATTTTACAATTTTTTATACTTGGAATATGAATTATTTTGCGATAAAAATTTATCTTTCAAATTATATTATATTCAAATTTAAATATCAATGAGACTCGTGTTTATCTTTCAGCTAAAGTTGAGATAAAAACCCACTCATTGAAATATTTACTTCAACTTTGAGAAAATTGGAAATATATTATAATAATATTCTTTGCCGTATTTTGTACGATTCATTTTTTTTTACTGGTATCCATTTTTTTAACGGAAAAAGCGCAACTTTCAAATAACATGTAGAAATAAGAAATTGACGATATTTTTTTTTTTGTCTTCACTGCCATTTTTACATGGTTTTCAAACGCAATATCACTACAAATTTGGCATTTAATAATATATATTATATTATATTATAATTTTTCGCTTACAGAATTGACCAAACATTATAATACATTTATTTTATATCTAATTATCTTATAAATAAAACGGAATAACTGTTTACAAAATTTATTTATATCACATTTATATTTATGCAAAGGTCAACTTGTGATTTTTTACTTTTAATGTAAAACTAAAATAGAATGAAAAGCATGGCTAACTTGACTTAGCAAGAGCACTCGTTCAGTAAAAACGTTTCTGATACTGGTATGAAATTGTATGACAAGAGGATTAAGTTGTGTTTTAGTTTTATAAACATTATGTTTTCTTCCAAAAAATTTAATACTTACTTACTCAAATGCAAGATTTAATATTTTTTAAAAGTTAAAAGGGAATTTTAATATTGCCTAAAATCAAGATTTCCAAGAACCCCGACTTTTGTTTTTAATTGCAGTTTAGAAGCAATAACTTAATGTCACCACAAAATACATATTTTACTATTGACCAAATTGACTTCAGTTTTCAAAAAAATAGTAAATAGTTTGTACTTTTCGTAGTTCATTTTAGGGGTTAAAAAATATGTTCTAAAATTAATAAAAAAAAAAAAATGATTTTCATTTTTAACTTACATCCACTTTAACGCCGTCAATCTTATAGCTATGCTGAGGAGGTGAAAGTTTTGGCATAAAACGATAAAATTCTTCGTTGTCCTTGTACCATTTTACTGAGTATAAATTTTCCTTGTCCAGTTCATATTGACACTCCAGAAGAGCCGTTTCACCTCTCACCCTGTACCCAGGAACCACCACCTCCACTACACGAAGGCAGATGGATTCTGTAACAAAACAGATAAACTTTATGATATATTTCACTATTATAGAGCATTTTTATATAATTCCGTTGCAGATACTATTTTCTTTCCATAGTTTATATTATTATCAAACGGGCTTTTATTTTATAATAAACGTATAGAATATCATTTTATCAAGATTTTTTTTAAACATTAAGATACGTATGTCGATTTTTGGCGTTTTTTAGTAAATGGATATAAAATAACATATTCAATAAAGTGTCAAAGAGACTTATCATTAAGAGCAGTGGATGCAAAGAGACTTCAATATGCATGTATTGAAAATAAATCCATAAAACACATTTACAAAATTATCAAATAAATCACGAAGCCAATGCTCATTCCTAATCACCCTTTGAGAAACTAAAATAAATATTTTTCAATAATTTGAAACAGCTTAAAAATAAGTAACAGATTACTGGGGAAACCTGATTTTTGGTAGTTTTGGAAAGTAGGCAGTTAAAAAAAAAGGTTCTAACATATAAATTTTTGAACAGTTAAAATCGATTTTGTAACAAAAGCAGCAACACGACGGTTGTTCTTATAATATAATTGATTTGCCAACATTTGAGGATTATAAAAATGCAATATTCTATTGTTTCGTATAAGTTAAAGTTGTGTTAGTACTTAGTTAGTTAGAAGCTACAAAATCAAAATTAACCAGTTTGTTAAAGCGAAAAGACATTTTTTATCCCCACTTTGTCTAAAACAGCGAATGGTTTGCGAATTATTACGGAAAGAATATTAAAAAAACTTTCCACGCTGGCTTTAAATCGTCTCTGTGATACAACAAAATAACAGTATTTAGTGTGAATAATATTATCATTCATTTGATAGTGTTACAAGCAATAATTTTTAAAAAATAATCTCAAATAAAATGGTGAAGGATGGAGAAGAAAACATTCTCTTTCCCAAATAAGCCACGCCACATTTTTTCCGAATTGTCGGATGTTTTGATCAGTCACAACTCGCAACTAATCTGAATACCCAATAATAGCAAAAAAGTACCTTATCAAGCACCAATTAAATTGTTTTAATTCAAATAATCTCCGTTACGAGCATTTTTTATAATAGCAGGCATAATCTTCAATGGTGTTATTGTATTATGTTTTACTAAGTTACAGCAATAATCGATTTGTATAATACAACAGATCGTTTTAATAAAATACGTTCGCTAGCCTCCATTAAAACTTTTAAGCGGAAAACAGAATTAATGGTAATTTTTAATGTACCCAATCGTTATAAAAACAATGAAAGGGGCAGTTTTAAACCTTTTTTATGATCGTTATTTACTCGTAAAATGTGGACCCAGGTGGTATTTTTTCCATTCCTTATTAAAATTTGTAAAATAAAACAATAATTCTCAATCATTGAAAGCGTCTATCCAGTAATTAGTTTTATGAACAGTAAAATATTATGGAATTTAATAAATAATCCAACAAAGATACGATTGCATACATACGTCACGTTTATATTTTTTACAAAAAAGTAGTACAATGTATTGGTGACTTTGTGGGAAAACAAAAAAACCGTTTTTAAAAGAATCTGAACACACACGTTTCATCAAATTTTATATTAAAAATTGTTTCCTTTCATAAAAAAATCTCATAAATTTGCTTCTAATAAATTTTAGATGCTTATTAACAAACCAAAATATTTCAAATATCCAAAGAATGGTATATGTCTTATTAAAAATAGATAAATGAGGCTTGATACATCACATTGATATTAAATACGCTTTGTAATAGATCATGTGATGTTAGCTGTATAAATTCTGTATTAAAATTTTGGATTTTAATTGTATCAATATTACTATATCAACTTTAATAATAATACACAATCATCAAAACTATTAATTTTTTTATGTCTATTATAAATACTTTTAAGTCAGAATATTTGAACCAAATGAATTGTATATTACCATTGTTGCATTGTATTCGTTGATGACATATTCACATCGCTAAATTAATATTTTGTAACATATTGTTGGTGATATAAAAATATTTTGAAAATCAAGTGGCTTTTCTCGATGCGGGAAATAATAATTGTTAATGATGATCTGTCATCAGCATTTTTTACATTTCAATTTTAGTTTTAATTAGTTGGAAATGCTTGAATTTTTAATTAGCAAATTCAATTTGAATGTCACAAAATATTACATTCACAATAAAATAAAAATTATTTTGTTCAAAATGCAATAATGAACAATTTTTCAATGTTTAATGTTTTTTAGTGTTTTTTTTTATACTTCATTTTAGTGTTTACCATCTCCGCTCCCAATGAACTCCTAATGGAGTTTATCTCAACAGAAGTTTTTCTACGAGGGCATGTTACTCAGTTGCTCAACCTCTCTTTTTCCAAAGATAGTAGGAATATAAGGATATGGCTAGGATAGGACTAGTGGTTATCTAATCCCTCTCGATACGCCCCGTTTATAGAATAGGATAGGTGGGAGGGAGGAATTCAAGACATCACATGCAACCGTGCCTTCGAACAGAAATTCATAAATCGATTGAAAAATCAATTTTTAAATCTGTCCGTACTGAGATTCGAATCCGTGACCTCCGTAGCCAAAGCCAACGACGTTGACCACTCGACCACACATGCGGCACGGCAGATATTTTTACTTGTACTGAATTTTTTACTTTACTTGAACTCAAACATAATATCAAATCCGTAGCTGGAAAGTTGCTCTCACTCGCTGGCTTGTCAATAAATAAATCGTTTTCAATTCCATCAGACATTAAAAGATTCTAAATATATATCATTGTTAAATCAATTTTTATTAGAAAAATCAATAAAATATTTTAGTAGTTAGACATGCTTATTTGGCTAGTATAAGTCACGTTCTATACAACTGTAATATGTAATTTGGCGGTAAACAAACGTGTTTTTACAAATATGTAAAAAAAAAAGGGAATATAAAATCAGTTTTATTGGTTGTTTGAATGTGAACTATTTAACCGATCGACAAAAGTCAAAAAATGTTTCCTGAGTTTCTGAATGATAAAAACTATTCGTTTGTGAGTTGACAATTTTTGCTTTTAATTTATTGGATAACAATATGATTGATTAACACATAAATACTTCGTTAAATGCTAGAGTGATAAAATTTAAAGTAGGTTTTTTCCATTGACTAGTCAATTCAATTCTATTTTAAGTATTGTTTAAAACAAGTTTCAAAATTTCGTTTATCGTTGCCCTAAATTTGGTATAAAATATATGTGTCATATTTGTTTATACGTATATATTTTATTGATGAAACGTCATATAAAATTTGCTGTGAGATGAGTGAAATTTTTAGGAGCTATAGTAAGTACATTGAGACGGAGTAAAAAATACATTTCGAAAGTGGCGGTATTTTGTTTCATTCAATTTTTACAACTGGATCAGCAGGGGATCATATAGCTACCCTGCCATACATCTTAACGAAAGGCCTAGCTCAATATTTATCTCAAGGCAGTTTCCGTTCACGAGCTTTTTTTATCATTCAAACATTTACAGTTGGTTTTATTACCGTGACACAAAACGGTGGAGTAGCAGTACTCGTGAGTTTTAGTCGTGAAAAATATTTATGGATTCAGGCTGAATCAATTCAGTGGCGCAATCGCCCATGACTTGATAAGTTAAGAGACGGAACGGTAAAGAAAGGTGAAAACGAATGCAATTTACGTTACTTTTAAAGTAAACATTTTTTTCAGCACGTTTGTGTAAAAATATATTATGTTTTAACTTTAATATATTATAAAATAAATACGAAAAATAAAGTGACAATTGAAGTAAACAAATCTTTTTTAAGAAAACTTGGCCGTTTTATTCTTTACAAATCTTTTTATATCGATAATTGAATTAATCAATCAGTTTTATAAAACAATAAAAGATTTATTGAAACACTACATGAAAGAGATTCAAAGAGAGAAGGTCGATAAAATAACAATAATTATAAAGGTCTTCTGAACAATATAATCTGTCAAAAAATTGATACATAGCTTTAACAACATTACCGCTATCAATTAAGAGCATTTTAAGAAAATTTATTTATTATAGATATATTTTTTATTCCAATAGAGAAGGGATATATGACCGGTGCTAGTAAATGAAAGTTAGCTAAGCGCTGTCACTAAACCTTTTTTAATGGTCATTCAAATAGAAAGAGACATGCACATAGTAGACTTTAATAAAAAAAAATCAATCTATACCATTGTTCGTACTCGGATATAAACCAATGAACACCGTCACCAAAGAGGACGAAAATCGTCGACAGTCAGGTTTTATGGAATAGGCATTTATCTTCTTTAAACTATTCACGACTAAGTTATTTTAATTAAATGTAGGATATACAACAAATATAGTTTTTTTAATGAAAATATCATGTTTGAAAACCATGGATTGAAAGCAAACAATTTAAAATTAATTTCAAGAATTTTCTGTAGCATAATTTAAAATAAAATAGGCTAGTCAAATTAATTCTAGGTTTTGATCTTAAATTAACAAATAGGTTAAATAATTACAATGCTTTTAAAGTTTGGATTCGTGACCAGAGAACTATAATTTTCCAATTGTAGATTTTTAGCGGGAAAAAAGAAACAATGAATACCATTAATAGAAAATGGAAGATTGCCCCATTGTAACTTTTGCTAACCAACAGCTTACATTTAGAGCCTTGTAGTTCTGGGGTTGGAAATTGACAATTATTTATAATGAATTTATAAAAAGATATTTATTCAATCTTATTAAAAAATACCTCCAGTCATTACAACCATTGTTTGCATATGCTCGCTATATGCAAAAATGGTTTGAAATGTTCACAATCTTCCCGAACAGATAAATCAAATAAATTATATGTTTGCAGATGATTTTATTTATTTAAAGCATCCATTCATTCATAACTTGAAATATCAATATTATAAAATCATTCGAAGATTTAGTTTAACAGTTTTTATATGGCGCTGCCACTGAACTAATGTTGGCCAACGGCAAAAGTATGTTTTTTTAAGGCAAAACAAGGGGATGTTTTTACTGTGCAATCTCTACGATTCTTTGTGCGTCAGATTTTTATGTGAGCAATTATCCAGAGAGGCAATAATACTTATTTGAAGCAATGGCACAGCTCGCAAACGAAAATCGAGGATAAGATGTATTTTCGTTTCGAAGGATCCTGCCATAAACTTGTGAACTAAATGCTCGGATCAGGAATAAGCGCGGCTTACAATGCTAATTTAAACATACTGAATCGAAAACTTTGCCGATTGACGGCATCGTAACATACTATGACTGTCTGTTAAGATATGTAAAGGAATCATTGTTGGCTAATTGTCTCACTATTTACCATGTTACAACAGTGACTGTAATACAATAAAGTAAATTACATAATTTTAAATAATCAATGTGTGTCAACACTTGTGTTATTTTAAGTGTTTTATATTTAATTTATTTTTTAAAAAAGCCTAATGTTCGTAAAGAAAATCTTTTGATATTTGAAAATATTCAGGCATACCGTCAAATCCAGAAGAGTGAAGAGTTTTACACAACGTTGAGAAGAGATACGTAGTGATTTAAGTATAAATAAATCACTTTTAAATGTTAGTAATGAACTTTACTGGTCGTGGTCTTAATAAATAATTGGGGTTGGGGGGAATAACGAGTGTTTTCATATATTTTTTAAATATAATTCTTTTCTAAGAAGTATTAACAGTGAATACCTTCAAAGTGATGGAATAATTACTAAAAATTTGTGTGATAGATTTTTTTTTTATTGATTGAATTAGCATTTACTTGGTAGAACTCCATTGAAATCGGGTAAAAAATGTCAACGTATTTAGTTTACATTTTTTTATAGAATGAGTTGATAGCTATTTCGGCGTGCGCCATCGTCAGAACTATGAATAAATTTACATATACTCAGCAATATAAACTGTCATAGAAGAGGTGCACATATTGTGTATTTTTTTTTTAATTGATTGTTGCTTTGCGTTTTAGTGATTTATTGTTATTTTCAAAATCGATTATATTTCTACCGTAACTTAAAATATTTATTTTCACTAATGATTTAACTGTGACCTTATTGTATATTTAAAAAAAGCTTAATTATATCATAAAAAACATCAATTATACAATACACAAACTGATATATTTAAATTGATAACATTTATTTTCACTTAATGCTGAACGCGACAAAAAAAATACCAAAGCTTTAAAGAAATTTCATTGAAAAAAAAATTTCAACTAAATGTGACGTCTTTAAAGAACGAGAGTAATTAAACACTCTACCTTTAAGATGAAAAGCTCCACTTATGGACGGAAGAAAATTCGTGTAGCATAATCGGATTTCCCGCTACGCGGCGACACTTGTTAGAAGATTCACTTTTTAAAAAGAGTCTTTGATGTCTCTTTAGCCGTAACAAATGTTTAATGAAGTTACGACGTGAAAAGGAATACCATTAAAACGACTTAATCTGGGATTACCCGCCCTTTAACCACGTCAGCGGTACTCAAATTTTGTTCAACACGAAATCGAATTCAGCTCAGAAAACTCTGCCAACGAAAATAGGTAAGATTTATTTACGTAATCTTATGATTTGCGTTTAAAACATCCTCTTTTCAAAAGCTTTTGAAATTACAAAAAACGAAAGCTTGAAATAAATTATTAATTTTATTTTTACTATGTATCACTCGAAACATGTAAATACTTTACATTAAATTGTACTTTCAAATAAATATTCTGACGTTTAACGATACGAAATATTGTGATTTTTTTTTGTCTGCATTTTTAATATCTTGAACAGTGACTATTTTTAATGGTGCCTTTGTTGATAATTTTACACTATTGTCTCTCCATTTAATCTGCATAATAATATGATTAATAATTATTCTTTAAAATCATTGGCTTAACCGCTTGACTTAATTTGCATTTATATTACGAGTGTTATTGTTATTTATTCAAAACATTTAATTGTTTTTGTTTTCCAAAACAATTTATTTCAACCATATACACTACATTTGTTTTGTAATACTGTAATTTTTTTTTTTTAAATAATCGAAATCAATAATCTTAATAATTTTTAAATCTTATAATGATATTAAATTTTAAAGATGCAAATTTGATATTGAAATTCCGTCAAGCACCTTCAGTCGAAATCTTAAATTATAATATGTTTTCAAAAAAAAAAATATTCAAAAATATCGACGCATTGAGGCGTTCATTTTTTTTAAGCCACATTGAACATACCTAACATGTGTTAAAAATAATTAGATAAAGATAAAAAGATTTGGGTAAACGAAAACATAATGTAGACCAAGTCATACTACAAAGCAAGAAAAAATGTTATAGTGAAAATATTTTGTATTTATTTTAAAATTGAAAGTTTTGAATTTGATGTATTTTTAAGGAAATTGACGATCGTTGTTACGAATATTTAGTTGTTTCATCATGTTAATGTTTTATTAGCAAATCGCCAAATTCAATAAATTAAATCAATTAGTCAAGCAATCATAGTGGAGGTGATAATTGTGCTGCAGTGAAAGTTGTGCAAGAGAAAATAACCTATAAACCATTTAAACCTACTCGTAGTTATTCAATTTATCTGGAATTTTTGTAGATACAGATAAATATTTGTTATTTCAGCTTCAAAGTAGGATTGGAGTAAAAACTTCCAATCCATCATTAATTACGTATTACAATTTTTAAAAAAAAGCTTTATTCCTTCTTTTCAAGAATTCATGAAATCGTTTTTTACTCAAACATAATGTTGATATATAAATATTTTAATCATAAGCCAAACAGAATCCGGTTTTTTTTTTAAATTTATAAAATGTTTGTAAAAAGTCAAGCAACGACACTCTTATTTATGCAAGACGCTTATACAATGAATTCGATTTTTTATGCTAGAAAATGAAGTTTAAAACGATATATTTTTAAAAAATGTAACATTTTTTGTACTTATTAAATATAATTTATATCAGTCCCATATACATTATTAAGTAAGATAATGCCTTTACATAAATAATTGGGGGCCTTAAAGTCAAGTATTATTTCGTAACTCGCTGTTAAATAACTTCATGCGTTTGAAATAGTATAATAAGATCATATTATCGTTTGTAAATGCATGCGGGATTTATACACATTATAAAATTTATTAGGTCTTTGTTAATTTATTAATTATTTGACAAGAAAAATATGAAATTAATCAATGTATTCCTATTCTCTTCTGTTTTTTATTTGCTTTTTCATTATAAATCATTCTCGATACAGAAGTCAATACGTTAAATATTGATCGAATTTTTTATATTTGGTTTGCTTTCGTAATACAATATGTTCGATTAATATTTATACAGTGGTCACAAAACTGAAAATATTACCAAGTTATTTACATATCAACTGTGAAAAGGAAAAAGGACGTAACTCACAGTTTTTTCAAATGGTTTCGATCAAAGGTTTTTTTCGATAATCACAATGTATCAAACTTGATACACGCTTTATCAAAAGGATGCAAGCTGCAAATGCCGAATTAATATCTAAATTTAGCTTTTATGTTTGAAAAAGATGACCTTGTATAAAATTAAAACCAAGAAAAAAGACTGAAATAAAGGTTTTTACTGGACAAATTTTTAAATTGATATTAGTTTTGTCAATTAAACACCAACATAGAAGTCTCCGTGCACTTCAAGGTTGTGTATAATTCATAATTTGTATATGGCCAAAAATCACCAAAATACGTTTTTTGTGTGGGTTACCTCCTTTTTCCTTTCCACAGTCGATATATTATTTGCATTTCAAACATGCACAAACATTCATTATTCTGCTGAGAACATTTCATAAACACATGAATTCCAAGAACACAAAAATTCGTAAATGCCGTTTTGTATAAACGCACTCGTTTTCGTGTCAGTATTTTTAATTGTTTATTTCAGCCATTGACGTTTTGTCGAATACTGTTTTAGACTTGTGATTTCAAAACGGCAAATTGATCCCGGGTATGTTCACTTGTCGATTTTGTTTTCATTATATTAATTGAAATATATATTTCATTTGGCATAATAATTTTAAGTATCTACATGTTTTATCGTAGTGCCTGTATTCTTCAGCAGCCGCAAATATTGTGTTCCGTGAAATTGAATAAAAACGATGAGATGCGCATTGCTTTTGAAGGAGAGATTACTTAGCAAGCAGTGCCCATCAAAGAAGTTTCCATAAGTAGCAGAAAATTAAACTTATATTAGAACGTTCATTGGCTCGGTTTAAGTCAATTAAATGAGAGGAAATAAAATTATTAAGCGACATTAATTATTTAGCGAAAGGTATAAGCTGACATAAAAAATATTAATTATTTCCTTCGCTTTTTTATTAAATATCTATTTCTTAAATTTAAAATGAATAGTTAAGTAAAATTTTAACAAGGCAATTATTTGGTGTACAAAATTAAATAACCGGGTAGCGGGTATTCTGCCGCAGCGGTTAACGTTGTTAGCTTCCGTGCCAGACTTCACGAGTTTGAGTCCTAGTACGAACAGCATGTTTTCGATACATTTATCGATTTCTAATCGTAGGCATGGATGTTTGTGATGTCTTAATAATTCCCTCCCACCTTTCCGATAATACAATAACTGAACGCAGCGAGAGCGATTAGTTAATCACTATTCCTGTCCTCCTGATTACCGCTTGTGTGGTCAAGTGGTCAACATCGTTGGCTTCGGTTACGGAGGTCACGGGCTCGAATCCCAGTAAGGACAGTTTTATAAATTGATTTTTCAATCAATTTATGAATTTCTGTTCGACGGCATGGATATATGTGATGTCTTGAATTCCTCCCTGCCACTCATCCTATCCTATAAACGGGGCGTATCGAGAGCGATTAGCTAACCACCAGTCTTGTCCTAACCTTATCCTTATATTCCTACTCTTGGAAAAAGCAAGCAAATGAGTAACAAACAGTTCTCGTAGAAAAACGCTTCTGTTGAGATAAAATATATGCTCCATATGCTCCACATTGGAAGCGGACGTGGTAAAAAAAAGTCTTGTCCTAGCCTTGTCTTTCTATCCCTACGTCTCTCTTTGAAAAAGAGAGGTTGAGCGACTGAGTAACAAACAGTTCTCGTAAAAAAACTTATGTTAAGATACCTCTATTAGAAAGACATATGCTCTACAAAATTACAGAATCCGTTACTTCGTAAGCACCGCCAATTATTTCTATTCACTATGTTTGTTATAAAAACAAATAGAAGTTTATAGTTATTTTTTTTTAAATCTTTCTCGATCACGAGATTTTAATTTCTTTGATATTTTCGGTTCTGCAATAATGTTGCTCGAAAACAGTTCCTGGTTATATTTCATCAGCGATTGTTAGCATATATTTACCATTAATGCATTCTCTTAATGGAATACACAACATCATATGCTACGACTATGCCTACGCAGGTCAATATGCTTTTAACTAAGGGTCTAATTCTCAAGCCAAACCACTGTATCACAATGCTAATAGGTATAGTACTAACAAGAAGCCGCCATAAACCAGAAACGACATGGTTGTGGTACAAGCTGCAGAGTATTTGCAAAGGCAAAACAATGTTCTGGTGGGCACTTGAACTAGTAACTTAATTTAAGTATTTATATTATAATAACAACATTTACACACTTAAATGTTATACACGAAACATTCGATCAAAGTTTTCTCAATGTTTACTGACTATTTTTAATTGTGAAAATATCTTTTTGGTCTAGCTCAAGGGCATGCAAACTTTTTTCGTAAAAGGCTAATCGTAAATTTTTAAAGCTCGACGGACCAAGAAGCAATTCGACGATATTTTGATTTATTATTCATATGTATTATTTATTATTCAAGGCTGTATTTATATAATATTCGTATTTTGTCATAAAACGAAGTACAAATAGACATCGTTTATTATTATTAAAAATTTGAGCCTATGGCAAAGCGGTTAACACGGGTTCGAATCTCGGTACGAACAACATTTTTTTGATCGGTTTATCGATTTTTGTTAAAAAGCGTGGGTGTTTGTAATGTCTAATAATCCTCTCCCCACCCCCTCGATCTTTTATTTACTGATCGTAACGCGAGCGATTCGTTAACCACTAGTCCTTTTTAAGTTTTATCCTTCTATTTCTTCTACTCTTTTTAGGAAAAGAGAGGTTGGGCGACTGAGTAACAAACAGTTATTGTAGAAAAGTCCTTTTAAGATACGTCAACATTTTTTTTTTGAGGAGGGCATATGCTCCACATTGGGACTGATTTATGACTTAATCAACTGGTTGGATTTGACCCGGATCGCAAATTGAAATTTGGCCGAATTTGGCCTGCGGGCCATAGTTTATCAACCCCTTATCTAGGTAGCTTATATAACAAACTGAAGATTCTAAAAGTATTAACTCAACGTGACTAACGCTTAAAAAAGTAATTTCCAACCTTTTTTGATTCATTCCCATGTCTTACACTAACCACTTGTGATATTCTAACTCAGGGATGGCGAACCTTTTTCGCAATTGGGTCAAATTTGATTTGACACATAGATTGAGTAATTAAAGCTTTAAATAAAAACAATCATTTCTAAAAGTTCAAGCGGGTTAGATAATTTCTCACGCGAGCCACTGCGTGACCCGTGGGTCTCTTGTTCACCATCCCTGTTCTAACTCTTACTCAGAAAGTGCATTCCAAATAAAATATGTATTTATATAATTTTAAAACACTTAAACATGCGATTAGAACTTTGAACTATCAATGAAATATAGTTAAAAACATATCGTTATATTGGTGCTAGTTGCAAAAACTTTCCTTATAAAATAAATATATTTGTGAATAGATTAATAAAAAATCAGAGAATCTAAAAATATCAAACCGCAATGCCCATATCGATAAAACGTCGAAATTATCGTGACTCCCGGTACCACTTAGACATTCAAAATTTCAATTCTGAATCATAACATTTAAACGAATATCAAAAAGTTAACGTCAGTATTCTTTATGTTGAAAAATATGATTTAACAAAAAGAAAGTAATTTTGAATTTATAGGCCCATAATACACAATTTAAACTCAACTAGATCAAAGGGATTCTGATGATTCGACATCGTCTACGGTGAGATAAGAACTCTGAGATTTACATTTGAAAGCCGAACTGCTTGCTCAGAACTTTTTTCTCCCATTTCTGACATTACTTTTTGCCGCTCTTCCGATCCGAAACATTTTCAAGGTTTCCTGTTGACATGCAAAGCTGATCTCAAAGGGGATTTCCACGACGCGCCACATCTAAAAACAATGTGAAAAATCTCACGATTTCATAATTTATGACATAAATTGGAAGAATTCTTTCGGCAGTAACTTCAAAGGCCTGAATTCTCATGACGGCACCTAGACAAGTTATGCAGTGGTGTTCCTTTAATAATAAATGCAAGAAATAAATTCATATATTTTACTCATTTTCATTGGGCTAAAACAATAAATATCGCTCTTTTGAACATTAATCTTAAAACTAAACAATATATGTTAGAAAGATGGTTCGGAAAAAAAATATATTCAAAATATCAGTTTATTTTCCAATGGAAATCAATAAATATTCTTTAATTTATTATATTTTAACCACTATACGGTATTTTTTTATTTTCTTTGATTTCACTGTAATTAAATTTACTGTGCTGTCATTTATTATCAGAATTTGGTATACTTGTGAAAGCTAAACATACAAAAAAAATTGAAAGATACTAACATCAATCCACGACCGTATCATATACTACTAACAATACTTTAACGCTCCTTGGTCAATTAACAAAAGGTAGCGTATTTCAGTTGTAATGCATTTATTTAATAATAAATCTAATATTGAATGAGTACTTGAAAAAATTGGTATTGAAAGGCTACAAATGTTAACAATTTTTACAAAATAAATAACAATCAAAAATGTCTGGTAGAAAGATATGCCCAAAAAAATACAACAAAACTGTTTTGTTATATTTATTATTTCGCATTGCTTTTATATTCCTCTATTACAAAACAATTAAAAAAAACAATTTACAAGCGAATTGTTAACGTTATATTATTTTCGATGGCAATATAAGAATCTTCTAATTTTCTTAATATTTTCTCTATTACAGAACGCTACTGAATCATAGGATCCGGAAATGAAAAAAGATAGCGCAGAGCACGAATAGGCTTTATTTCATTACGCCTACGAAAAAAATTGACGTTTATTGGTACGTGTAGTAGAATAAAAAAATCAAACTCGTAATCATTAAGGGATACAGAAAATAAATCAAAAATTTCTCACAAGAAAATGTTAGATCGTGTGAGTTTTATTAATAATGTGTTCCAGACATGAATTAATAATACTTTCCCCCCGATTAATTTTATTCTAAGCGTAAATCATAGCCATAAATATAATCATACTAAATATTCGTTGCATAACAGAACGTGATGCATGATTTATACTGTCGAATAGAACGTTCAAATTCATACGTGCGTCATTTGTGATTTGTAATCTTCTATTATATCATATTTGCATTGCATTCTAATAACTCAAATAAAGATTAAATTTAAACAATCCGTTAATTCTTAAAATAATAAGACTTTTATATGCTCTTAAATAATTATTTAAAATATATAAATCCAAACGGAAATAGGATTTTCTTTGATTGAAATACTTTGAAACATGAATTTAAAGTTAAAAAGTAGTAATTTATACAAAAAAATATCACGTTTTCTCTGAAATAACAGAATTAATTTATGGTTTAAAAAGTATAATATCCCACTTTTGATAGATACAGTACTGATACCGTGGAAAAAAACGAAGAAAATAGTCAGAATAAACATGTCCACAGCGATGAACAGTTATCATGATCGTTTATTATATAACATAACATTTTTTTATAGAAAATATAATATACACATTTATTATGTTCTAGTTTACTTCACGATACTTAAATTTAGTTAGTTGTAAAAAAGTAATTCTAATATTACACGCAAAAATAAGTCTCATTGAATCCACTACCTAACAATAATAATATACAGTACATATTTTTATTATGTTTTTATTGTGATTCTTCACAATATCGTTCACCGTTTTGTAAACCCGTTTATTGTGAAAATGTATTACCCAGACGAAAAAATAAGAAACAGTTTCTTCTCGTGGACAGTCAAAGTACAAAAGGAAACTCCACATATTTATTCCGGTAAAAACCAACCGAGAATATAACATTCTGAATTTTTTTATCATATCTTCAAATGGAAAGCAAATATGCGATTTTTATAAGTCTGAATTGTCGAAAAAATACTAACATCGTAACAATAAAACGCAATGTGTATTGCTTAAAATATTATTCTCAAGTTTTACAACCGATAGCAATAATATTTTTTCAACAAAGGATGTGAATCATTTTAGTAAATTTATTTTTACATTTTTTTTTACAAACATGGACATGAATTATGATTATGGTATTTTTTTCTAACTACTGTTATGAGAATATGACATATTTATTGAAAAATTTGATCGTCGGCTTCTTTTTATGAACCACTTAATAAAACAACTAAATTTCTTGACTTATTGTGAAACCAAGAAGTATTTAATAAAATTCGTTATTATATCATTTGGTAGATAGCTAAAACATGATTGTATGCGCTATAAAAAAAAACGTTCAATTTATTCATTGAGTTAAACATTTTAAATATAAAAATAATTCAGAAAATTAATAAATATGTTTTTTAATCAAAAACAATTAAAAAATCAGTATGTCTTCGATTTTTTTTATAAAAAATATTTAGATTAACATGTTCAAGGCTTAAAATAATAAATACTTACTTTACTTTTAATAAAAAAAATCTTTACATTATTTAAAGTCTTCCCATATAAAAAAAATGTTTAATGGGTAATTACACTCATATTGAATTAATAAATTCAATTTTATTTTTGAATGCTAAAATTTACGTTTTCTTTCATTTTTGGAGGCCAAATAATCTTTTAATTTTAATTGAGGGTATTCATCTTAAGTGTATGTAATTGAAAATTGAGAAATAGAAAGCAGGCAGTCATTAAAATTAAATCATTTCAAAGTGAAACCTTGTAAATTGGAGTAATTTTATATTCATTAACAAATTAATCATTATTATATGTAATAAGATTCATTACCTTGAGACAGGATCAGTATCAAAGCAGCAACCACTTTTAAAATCATCATGTTTGACATACTTTATGTCCACTTGTCACATTTTATACAGTGTTCGTATGAAATACGGTAATGTTTTTAAATTTTAAACTAGCTCTTTCAAAGCGCAAAAATGAAATTATAATCACGCTACCATTTAATCGCAAATGACCTAATAAAATGTTATTTTATCTCGGTCCGAGTCGGCAAATATTATATCGCAAACACCTTTTAAACTGTAAAAAACGATCACGTGTTTATTAAAAACTTATGCAGGAGTAGAAAATAGTTTCCACCTCACATAAAAATTACGTTTACATACAAAGCCATGGTTATTTTTAAACATTTAAGCTTGTTCATAATACAATCATAATGTTAATGGCATATTAATATATATTACAGTGTACTATGCCAATAAATTGTAATGCTCAGATTTATCAAAAACTTTCTATATTACTGTATTTGTATCCATTTTTTGAATAATTGTATGAATATTTACAGCGTTATTTATTCGATAGAACAAATAGAGTATTTTTATAAATATAAAAAAATATTTTATTTGTTTTGGTGCAATATTTTATATAATTATATGTCTCTTATTAGTAACCTTATTAGGAATTAAAATGTCAAAATTTAAATTTTGTGTTGGTGTTTAATGTTCTTACACTATTCTTTTGTTTTAATTCACGTTTCAAACACTTTTACCGTGCAATATGTCTGATATTGATTCGTGTACAAAAAAAGCTTTCTATCTGCTTCTATGATTCATGAAGTAAAAATAATAATTTCTTTTATTAAGTTAAATAATAAATATATTTCCAAGGGTGTTGCTTGTTTACCTATTCAAAATCAAAGAATGATATACGCTCATTTCAATCTTTAATTATAAGTCGTTCTGGCTTTAAATTAGTTAGTATCGTATATTGTTTAAATGTATTTTTTTGATTTACGGTTTATATTTTGTAAAATAACAACAGTTTAAACAAAATTTAATTTAATTAGATTAAAACTATAGATTACCTTTTGTTTAATTTTGATATGTGTATATTCTTTATATAACTCTCATAAATTTGTGTCTCTCAATGTCGGAACTAAAAAAATTCCCGACGGCATTTAATTACTTTATAATTTGACTACATCTCGTACATTTTCAAACAGTTCGCTTGTGAAGAACTATTTCACGGGTAGAATGAAACATTTGGCGGTAATTCATGGTTGGCCTTTCGGCTTCTTGGGGGGATGGAAGTTTGCGTAACAAAAGACGAAAGAAACCAACGAGACTGGCACTAAAACATTCTCTGAATCAAATATTTAGCGAGCCTGCAAGAGAGCGGTCGCCAGTTTTCGAAGAAAGCCAGCAACAATTTACTGAAGAAACACAAGAAAAATAGGAGCCATTATGTTTAAGCTTACTTAAATGAGGTTAAATGAATAAGGCAGTCTTATTGGCTGGGTTTCAATTCGTTTCCACCGACTATTCCTATTTCTTTACCTATTTATATGTGTTATCGTGATATTTATGATAAAAAAAATACTGCTACCTTCTGTATTTGTTACTGTCCTGTCCACCAAATATTTTAAAAAAATGCTCTAGAATGAAGGTTAATATTGTCACTATCCCCTTATTTAAAACATTTATGATAATTAATTTAATATTTATATTTTCAATATATAAAAGCGTGTTTCAGTAATTACTTTTTGAAATTATAGCATTTATTTTCATTCGATATTAATTTCAAATAGTTATCAGTTTTAGCACATATCAAGATAATTTATAATATATAGTTTATAATAAAAATTATAAATTGTTTGATTTATATTTTTTTGAGACAAAACATGTTTATAAATAGATATATAAACTAACATAAGCAGAACATGTTTCTATTCGTGAGCATTTATTACATTTACGATAATTAATTATGACAAACATGATATTCATTGGTATAAGTTACGTTTCAAAAACTTCAGATTGTTATTTTGACTTTTTAAAATCAATTAATTAATTCTGATACACTCTTTTATTCTATTTTCCATTCCTTAATAGTAAAGAATAATTGCTTTTGAAACAAAATATAAAATTATTTACTCATAAGTTGGAATTGTTTTCACTTGACATCATTAGTCTTTGGCACTGAATAATAAAAAAATAGAATGAAGATTGTAAGCGAATTCAACATCGCAAAAAGCTGCAATGTTCATTCTTCGTTTACCATTTTAAAAATATGAGCCGTGATACCTCACTAAACTTGTTGTTCGCCCCTTGTACAAAGTATCGGTAAATGCCAGAGAGTCATGCAACAATTACCTTTAATAATGGTGCACCCCGAACAAGAAATAATAAACCTCTACCCCTGCCTGCATTTTCAAAGTGAAATAAATAATGTTTTTCCAGCGCGACGCTTTTGTCTTCACGTATATCAAGTTATAAAAGCTAAGTTACTTAGTAATTAAAAAGGTTTAATGTTATTATCAGCGCAAGACTTTTAAGTATAGAACGTACATCAGTGTCGATTTGTTAAAATTCATAGCTACTTCTGATGTGAATCATCGCGAAACATTTCGTTTTTTTGGTTGAAGTAACCGAAGAGTTTCCAATTGCTCTCTCCGTAATCCGTAAGTTTGAATTTTTTTTTCTATATGGTGATTGCTCTAAGTCGTCTTTTTAGCGATTTATAGGTCACACATATTTTTAATTCAGTATAAGAAAGGAGGTCATTATAGGAAGAAAAGTAGAAGAATGTATTTCTTGAATTTACTGTCAAAGCTCAGCTTTCCAATACAGTAGTAGAGCGATTGAATCACACACTCCAGCGATATCGTGATTGAACGAAGGTATAATTATAATAATTAGTATTATTCACAGGTAAGTCATGGTGTATTAATACCATAACCAATTAGTAAAATTAAATATTTTTAATTACACTTGGAGTAATATCGGCGACAAAAAAAAGAATGCGTTCTAGCTGTGAAATATAAACTTTTTACTGATTTAATCTATAATATAACACGGGGAATTGTATTTAAATGCAATCACGTCACCATTTCTTTAAACAAAATTATTTTATTTAACTTTGGTAAGAAAGCAACTATATGACAGTTCACTTTTATGGTGTGAGATGTCAACCGTATGTGAAAAGTCATAATAATAGAAATTAATATAATGGATTACGCTCGACATGAATATTTTATATATAATATATGATACTTGATAGTAGTTTTCCGAGAATTGTTTATATTGCCATGATTTATGTTTCATTTCGTAAATACCGTGATAAATATTAAAATGATCATTGCTTCTTAAATAAATAGAAAACCCTTCACAATTTTCTTTTGATTCCGTATTTTTCGATTCACAATCAAAAAAATTCGGAATCCCAGGATTGATCATTTACCATATTTTTTTACATATTCCTAATTTTTATACAAAAAACTAGCAATACAACTATCGGCCAAGGCAATTTTTTTTTTAATTCTTAAATCTCGGTCCTTTGAGATCAATTGCAAATTCTCATTGAAAAAAGTTCTTATCCCACTGTAAAACAAATATTGCAACTGAATTTTATATAAAATTATCAAAAAACATAATTCTCTTGTCTACGACTGCTACAAATATGAGAGGGAGTAAGACCACAATTTATTTATTGATATGTAAGAATTATACAAAATTATGAATTATATCAACAAACTGAGGGACACTGTCGGAAATTGTTTTATTATTAAATATATGGAATCAAGAAGAATTTAGATTTTAAAATTTCATTTTTTCAGATATTATAATGAATTCCGAAATTCCAGTATCAGTATTATGTCCAATGTTTTGATAACATGCGTGTTTTTAGCCTTCGAATTATGATATTAAGTTAATTTCTGCACGCCTCCTCGTCAAAGCGATGTTGGTTTCAAAGAGTTAATCTTGGTCAGTCTGTAATATGTCTACAACTCTGCAATGTGGTAAAAAATAGTATACTGAATAATTATTTGAAAGATGTTGTTACCAGCTACCATAAATCCTTTCCATCGGAATTTTCACGTTAAGTATTTTGAAGAAACTGCAGTGATACAAAGCCTATTTTCTGCTTTCTGAAATGAAGGAAACGTTCCCTTGGGTCTTCGAAATGATTCTTTACAAGAAATTCGTTCTATAAAAAATGCTCTCAGTCGTATATCAGAATATAATCTGGAGAAGTGAGAATGTATTTTCAATGTTTCGTTATTCACAAAAAATATATAAAATATACGAAATCCATGAAATAACTAGTAATAA
Organism: Himalopsyche anomala; assembly: GCA_031772345.1. Taxonomy (NCBI): domain Eukaryota; kingdom Metazoa; phylum Arthropoda; class Insecta; order Trichoptera; family Rhyacophilidae; genus Himalopsyche; species Himalopsyche anomala. The sequence continues at coordinate 8,360,829 of CM062822.1, read as the reverse complement.
TAAATGCAACTTTTACAAATTTCTTAATGTTAATTTTACAAAACCAAATATCATTACATTGTAAAATATTATGTATACACTTGGTTAATAAATTGTGAAATGTTTTAAATAAAACTATCAATATTTATTATCGTTTTGAAGCAAGCTCTCAGTGTAGTGTCTAATTTATTGTTAGAGGTGGTACAAAATTGGTATTGATATTGATATTCCTACTAGTCTACGTTTATTTTAGCTTATTTTCAAAAATGATCTTTCAACTGAATATTGTATGTCTGAAAAACACTCAATATCAAAAGTATTCAAGATTTATCAGATTTTTTTTGTTATGTACCTCTTAACTATAAAAATTGTAAAGGCTTGTCCAGTATCTAATTTAATATCAAACCTGCTTAACTACGAAGCATAAATCTTCTTGTCAAATAATTTTTACTTTCTATAGTTACTGTATTTATATAAAATTAGATGAAAAGTCATACTTTTTTATCCAAAAAAGGGTAATTTACTTTAATTGATATGACTTATGTAAAAACAAAATTTATTAATTCATATTCAACTTTAACTATAAAACCCAAATTAAATAAGTTATCGCAATATTCTATAAATTTGATACAAATAAATGAAAATCTATTCGCACAAAGGCTTAATTTATTTTATGTGACAGCTGCTCATTTGTTTTTTGAATGATAGAAGTCCTAATAATAATAATCCTTTCTCAGTTACATTTCGTCAGGATTACTACCTGATTGAAATTAACATCATTAAGATTAATGAGTTTCGAAAACTTTGAATCGACACAAAGTTTATTTGCGGTCCGAGCCTTTGGAAATAATAACAATCAAACCATTCTACTTAATGTTATGAAAAGTTTCTCAGTGCCTACTTTAACTTTCAATCAGAGTAGACATTTAAGGTGCGTAGGGCCTATAGCAATATAAAGTTTTATTAATTTATGCTGCGACAATTAGTCTAAATAATATATATTTATATATTATTTACCGGTACACGTCCTTTTACTTACGGTACCGACGAGTTTTTTTTACTTATCTTTGAAGTTGAAGAAACAAAAAAATGCCATTCAAGGATTTGTTCTAATATTAATTCAGTGATATTTTATTTTTTTAATGTAACAAACAACTTATACTGTTGTGGTACCTTTTTTAACATATAAAACATTATAAAATATCCTCAGAGTTTTATAAAATTATTTATTAATACAACAGTACGCTTATTTATAAGGGAGACATAATAAATACAGAAGTTGTTTCTCTAACGACGAAAACGAAATGAAATTTTCTTATTTAGGTAACATTGCAAAAGAAAATTTTGCATCTTTGAAATACTTTCGTCTGATATTCTAAAAATGTATTTCAAACTCAGATAAGATAACTGAACTATGTCAGAGTGAAGGAAATGAAGCAACATTGATGAGAACAATGCGAAAACTAATTTAGAAAAAACGACCGCTAGGTAAGTATCCTTTTGTTTAAAAAGAGATGGAAAGAATTCTCAAAATTACTGTTTGAATTTAAATTTACGAGACAAACAGTCTCGACAATCAGACAATAACAACTTTTAATTTAAAACAAAATTTACTGCTGCGAATTAAGACTCAGTATGCAAATTTTTCATTGTAAATTGGAACTGTGATGTTTGATTAAGAAGTATAAACTTTAATTGGATTGATAACAGTATTGTGAAGATTTTATAGAGTGGTTAAACTAAAGAATAATTAAAGAACGATCTCAGTCTTTGATAATTGTTTTTTTCATTTCTTTAACATCACCACAGCTCGTATCATTGTAAGTGTATGATACTTCGTGTGTCTTCAACTATTACTTGAATCAGAAATGGCTGAATTGATGACATTAATAAGTGAGGAACAAAATAACTTCTAATGCCGTGGTAATTTAATAAAAAAAAATGATTACCAACCTAAAAACTGTTTTCTGTATTCACCGTATGAAAAAATAATAAAACCTGCAAAAAACACTTCCAAATGTGTTTTATATAATCGATTAAGTTATCACCAAATAATCATACGCAGAAGTTTTTACTAGAACACTCTTGCATTTAGGCATATTTCGTATGGAAAATACTTGATCTATCACTAAAGATATCTATTTTTAATTGATTGACTCATATAATGATATTTTCAACACAATTCAAGATTATTTTAAAAACATTCTAAATATTTTCAAAATTAATTATAAAATAGGCATTCGTTTTTTAAAGCTTAAACAAAGCTTTAAACTTTTAATAGAGATCAATTTGAAAGTAAGTGCAATGTTGCTTTTTCACCTGAAAAGAATATCCGTGAATACCAATTATTTGATAACAAGACCCCACTACTCAAGTTCAAAAAGAAATTCTCTTTGTGAGTTGTGATTTTTACAATGTATTACAGAGGGCGTACTCAAATATGGCCGGACGAGCGGAATGTCAAAGACTCAATTCCTATTAGGGAATTTCAGTGACGTTTTCACTTACTATCGGTAGTGAAAACTTCATCGAAATTTGATACATTCTATGCAAATGGTATTTTTGTAAGAGTTTATTATTCTAATTTTAGTTAAATAATAAATTAAAATCTGAATAATTTCAATTATAAACTGTTGTATCAACTCGTTTAAAAATAGTCTACTAGTTAGTTTTTACATCAGATTAAATAACCGTAATTATAATCATATTACTAGATACATATTCCTTAAATATTGCTTGACATAATAATGCCATAATTAAATGCAATAGAATTATTGAATTGGTAAAACTTCATTACGATATCATAAACTTGAATAGTTTTTTTATATAAGCGCAACCATTAAATGTTACAGATTTTATTTTATACTTAGTTATGAAGAACTCAGAATATTAGAACGTTTGATCTTTTTATGAAACATACATAACTAAATAGTAGTTAAATTAGTATCTTTAATCAATAAATATAAGTATTTCAATCAAGAAACATAACTGTTTAGAAAAATCAATTTTGAACTAAAAATATTAAAAAATACATGTGTTACGAAAAAATATAAAACAATTACGATTTTATAGTACAACAATAAGTTTTTACAAAATATTCAGTGTTCCGTTCATTTTTCTTCAATTAAAAAAAACAGTGTACATAACAATACATAAATGTTTTTATTTTATAAAAAAAAGATCATTAATTTCGGTGACTTTTCATTGATCAATTTTTGATCCTTTCAATTGTGTTTATAGACCGCTACTGCGTTGACTTTATTATATGAGAAAGGTATTCTATGTATGGTGAAACGACATGAGATTACTGAAGCTCGATGTTACTATTTGAATATCAAATAAAGTAATTACTAGAAATGTATTTCAGAATGCAGAGCCAACCACGACTGGATAAATATTATAACGAACGCTATTGCGAAGTATTATTTTTACATGAGCGCTACGCTGCATCCATGATCTGGAACAGTAATATTTATCATTATAAAGCATAAACATTGTATGCCAAATAGCGGCAGAAAGATTCATATAACATTATCTTTTGGAGCCTCTTTAATTGATTAGACAATGGTGCAAAACTAGGCGAAGAAAAACAAGATAAAATAGAAACAATATCGAATAACGGTTGACGATTTTTGATGATTTATTAATATGTTTCAACTGCAACTAGAGATGTTTATCAAATATTCGAATATGATTGACTTTTTTTGATATTCGAATTTTATTCGATCATATTATTAATTAATATTAGGCCAATTGAATTAATTTGCCGTCGCATTAAATTATGATATAATATTTTTATTTATTGAAACATTACCACCCTGACAATCAACTGGTATGTATTAGCGTCAATAGCAAAATTTTGCCAATAATATGAAAACGTCAAGAATTTGCATAAATTTTTACATTATATTATTCGAATTTTGTAAAGTTTCTAAATTCAATTTATTTATTATTATGAAAAAGCAGTTTCAGTACATCTTATATAGGTTATCTACTATTTTAACAAAAAAACGTTTAATTAATTTAATTATTATAATTCAACGAAAAATCAATTCGTTTTAGCAACAAAGCGTATATTTTATACACATCATTTTGATTCGGTCAAGCTTCCCGTAAAATATCGATTGCAGAATTTTAATCAAACATATCATTATCTGTTAAATTCAAACAGATACGTTCTTGCTTAAAAAGTATCATTATCTTCTCACCTGTTGACAAACTACTGCAGGTTTCAATAGTTTCAGTAGTTTGTTAAAACAATGGATCAGCGGTGAGTTTGAAAAAAAACATTGCAATCAATATTAAAGTCAGATTTTTATAACTATGTTAGATTTAATTTATATGTCTAGTCTCTTATACATAGTACATTGTTTAAATCGATTTATTCATTTAAATTTAGCCAACGTCTGATAGACTTTCAACGAGAAAGGTTTTGAAAGCTTGCAAATTTATAATTATTCAAAGCATGTTTAAAAGTCATTATATTATCAATCAAACATCTTTATTTCATAACATAATATTTGCAAAAGTTTTTGTTTGTTTTGATGCAATCGATTAATCATCTTTTGTGCCTGACTTCCATCATTATTTCAGTTCTCAAACTCTTCGGTAAAACATTTTCAATTTAAAACTGTTTGACGTAATATTATTCAGTATAAAGTTTTGTAAAAACATTTTTTTATAATTATATTGAAATCTTGTGCTAAATAAAAAAACAATTTAGACTATATAAATGTAGGACTACTGATTTTTTCTTCTCTTTTAATTTTTTTTTTAGTAATTTGCGTTCATTTCAAGATATAAATATTATATATTTGATTATTTAATTGATTAGAGAAAATATTTTTTAACGATGTCCGCTCTATCAACATGGAGCATATGGACTCGTCATAAATTTTATGATAACGTAAGTTTTTTTTTACAAAAACTGCTTGTTACCCAATTACTCATCCTCTCATTTTTAAGTGAAGCAGATATAGAAAGTTATGGCTACGGAAAAACTAGTTGTAAGCCAATCGCTCTCTGAATCTCCAGTTTATAAAATCGGATGAGTGTAGGGAGTTTAAAAAATCAGGAACATTCATGCTTTTGAACAGAAAATCATAATTTGAATAAAAAATCATTTATGAAACCGGATTCAAACTTGTTAACCTGAAGTCGATAACGTTAACCAGTCGGCCACGAACCCAGACATATTTTTAAAAATATATGTATTATCGTCGACAGCAACAGCGCTCATTTAAACAAAATCAGATAGAATTTACCGCTATGTTATGTGCAGTAGCTTTCGTAAATCAGAATTTACTTTTCATATATCCATTTCACTATTTGTATTTCTGGTTGTGGTATTTGTTTCGTTACGTTCCATTGGAAAAAAATAGGCAAATGTGCTCTAGTCACGGAGTGAGTGAGAGGTGTATGTGAATTTGACGTTACGTATTTGTAAATTTGAATCGTCCATTGTGTATAGATAAATATTTAAAAAACATTTTAGTTTGTGATAGTGTATGATGATATGTCACCATTTTCCTATATTTTTCGTCAAAAGTACCGAAAAAAAAATCTAGTTATTTTCTATCTTTTTTTTTAATAAAAGATCTGTATGAAAAACTACAATTAACGATACATCTAGCTGTTGGTGTAACATTTTTTAATTTCAAATAACGTAAAGACAAATATTATAAAAATAGATATCAACAAATATAATGATTTAAATAAATAAAAGCTATACGATTAGTAAACCCGAAATCTACGAATCTCTACTTATATTTCTCACTTGAGATTATAAAGGCTGATAATATGCTTAATATTAAAACGATAATCAAAATTTAAATATATTCAATATATACATATAAAATCTTTATTGTTGGAATTGTAGAAAAGGTTGATCAAGTTATATAAAATGACCGCAAGAGTAATATAGAAGTCGCTGGACTAATGAAATAGTTAAGTGAAGTTATCGGAAATCCAAAATAAAAAATGTAAAAAGGTTGTGGAATGGTTTTCATTATTCAATGTACATCTGCCAACAATAGTCAAATATGTATGAAATATATTCAATCGTCTTCCAAGTAGGTACCGGTTAAAGCTGAAATATATATTATTCCGACTTGCCTATTTATATTTTTTGTTAAATTTATCCAAGAGAAATAAAAAATACGACATCAAAACATACATAAAAGCTTATACTTCAAAATAGTATAAAACCTCTCAAATCTTGGAATATTAGTTCTTACAATTTAACAAAAGGGACCTTAACATTGGATGCCAAGATTCTCGGTTTTATGTCAAAACATTTCCTTTCTTCTCTGTCGTTATAACGCTATTCTGTGTGCTTCTTAGCACCATTCAAACCGCGGTGATGCTTGATGTCACTTTAACACTCCCTCTCTTGTGGTTGTTTATGGGCATCTATCAGGAAATTCATTGCCCAAATCTCGACTTAACTTCCGGAGAATGTGGCCCTTTCAACCGAGCTGTCAGCTTTACAGTACTGAAACGAGATTTTTTTATACAAATTCTTTAATGTGACGTTTGCTTTTCTATCCAGTATTTCATACTACAGTCTTATATTTTAAATAAAATCGTATAAATCAGTAAAAGTATTTAAAATATTTAATGCAATTATAAATTCTTATTCATATTGATAGTATTTTTTTGTTAAATATTTTTGTCAAAAATAAAATGCTTAGTTAATTTTTAATCAATATAAAGTTAAAGTAATAATGCAAATGTAATTTCTGTCAATATGATAATAAATTAAATTTAACACAGAAAACACATTTTTTTAAGCAAATAGTTATTTGTGTTTATAAAAAAATCATATTCCAAATCGAATTTCATGGCTATACATTTTTGACGATAGATATTGCTTAAAGAATAGTAAACAATTTAATTTAAACATAAACATAAATACACAATAATTCTGTTAATGAAACTAACAACTACCTAAATCAAATAACGATGCTAAAATAATCTACAATAAACTGTGATTACTCTATCATTAACTTTAATTATAATATTAAGAATTTAAAAAACTTTGTAATCTTTCCACCCAACATATTAAAACTAACGTTTATAAGTTTCTTAGTAGAAAAATGCTTTAGCTTTTGTTTTATCAGTCCCGCAAAAAACCATCGTTAACCACACACGGTATCAATAAAAATGTAGTTACAGTGTAAACTTTAATACTTTTTTTAGTTTGCACGATTCTAAAAGGGACGCACATCTAATCCTGTGTCACGTAGACGTAAGTATGAATGGCACGGCATTTTTCCTACACACGTTATTCACCGAAAACACGCGAGGAATTACTCTCCAGCTAACAAAGTTGCCTGAATTTATAATTCGTCAAAACTGACACGGAAAGGAAGCGAGCGTGCTTTACAGGGGGCAGTAGACCCAATCTTAATAATCCGTGCTACAGCGCGAGCTACGCGAGTAAGTCTTATCGCTTACGGAAAGCTTTCCGCGTAGTAGCATTTGCACTCGTAACCGTCTCAAAGACTAGAAGCGTACGCGCGACCGCCTGCTACGCCAGCCGGATCGTAACTGACCATTTTCGGGTTTGTTTGAGCTCAGAGCTACGAATGTGCACCGCACAAGAAAGGGTTGTGCCACAAGAACGCGCCTTAAAAGATTTTCAATACAAGTCGACCGAAAATTTTAATTAGCGCGTTCGACGAGCAAGTGATTTCTCCCTTGTATGAAAACAACGACTAAGCGAAATCAAATTAAAATTGAATAATGTGATATTTTACAGAACAAATAAATCACTATGAAATGGAAAAAAAATAAGCTTTAGCTCTAATTGAGTAATCAAATTTTATTATTACAACCTACCGTTTAGTTCATCATCATTTTTCATTTTTGACGTCTAAGTATATTTTTAACGTCTGATTTTTAAGATAAGCAACTGTTAACTCTTAACATTTATCAGGTAAAAATAAATTATAAGGTCTATTTTTACTTTAGCACTTTTACTTTTCGAAAAGAATTTTCACCAAAAAGTCATTTGAAATGACTTATTTTTCTAGTCTCTTTCACAAGAATAATTTCTTTGAAACGTTTCTGAGAATAGAACTTCAATAGGCTTTATACGGTTAAGTAATGTGACATCTACAAAGAGTCGAGCGCGAGAAAGTGACTTCCCTCGTAATAGGTTTTTTATCTCTGATCTCAACTCTAAGTTGACCACAAGATTAATATTATGCATAAGTCATCCCTTTTTCTTTATATTTGTATGCAAACATGTACTCAGCTTGTGAGAATACAAAGTATGAAAGAAAAACATTGAAATAATTTATATATCAAAAAAACTTATATTTTATTTAATTCACAAGAGTTCTGCGACGAAGGAATAAATAGTCGATACATTTTAAATAAAATTAAAAGACAAATTAAACTTATATGTTCTATAATTGAGTTTTTAATGAATTCATTTGAAGGTAGGCATAATTAAAGGAGTAGAATAAACTATATTATATTGTAATTGGTGTTATTTTAGTTAAAATTCAAATTGTTTCTGTATCTTTTTATACAAACTTTTACTAATTTGCAAAATATGATTGGAAACATTTTTTTTTTTACAAACTACCCAAATAATATCTCATTCACTCTTGAAGTATAACTTATCTTCAATTTGTATCGCAAAATTAATTTCAAACTAAGTTTTTTTGAGAAATTTCTCTCACGGTAATTTTTTTTTCAACAAATCTCATAAAACATCAATATTTAACGTATAATATGACATTCTAAACCAGCATAACAAAAAAATAATATTGTTAAATAATTGTCATATCTGTTTCCTTCCACGTGGTCTCCGTGCAACTTTTATCTACAATAATACAACCTACATCAGCTGTTGCTAAGCGACGTTTTAATGTCTTTGCTTTTTGAAGTTATGATAGTTTTCATCTAACAGCTGTATGTTATGTGGTTATTCAACATTACATTATAACAACACTAAATCAACAACTCTATGTCAATAATTATAAGATGAATCAATTAAAAAATATATTTTTTAAATGTATGTTTTATAAATTATCATTTATACGGTAAAAAGGCGCCAATGATTATTTATCGTATTTAAAAAAAAATACCAAATATTCGTAGTAATTGCGAATATCATAAATATTGTGACCCTGTATCCACAAAATATTATTAAGTAATTATTTAAATATTATATTAAATTTCAAGATGTTAATATGTAGTTCGGTTCGATGGGTTCGAGTCCCAGTACAAACAGCATTTTTTTGATCGATTTCTGTTCTAAGGCATGGGTGTTTGTGATGTCTTAAAATAACCTGCCACCCTTCCGATCCTTCAATAACTGGACGTAGAAAGTGCAATTAGATAACCACTAGTCCTGTCCTAGACTTACACTTCTATCCCTACTATTGTCTTTGGAAAAGCGAAGTTGAATGGCGAAGAAACAAACAGTTCTCGTAGAAAAAAATCTGGTAAGATACCTCCATTAGGAGGCCATATTCTCCACATTGGGAGCGGACATGGATAAAAAAATATATTACATAAAACTATTCATATTTATATAATCTGTATATTATCGTTTATACAGCTAAATTAATCGTTCGAACCACCCTTTTAATAACGTAGATTTACAGCCAATACTTTCTCTGACTCAAATGGCTTGGCCGTATGCAAAAGTTATGATTTATGAATGTACATACTACATACCCTTATCATTATTCCGTTGAATCAATTCTTAAAATTTAGAAAATTAATTACCGGATATTTTTCCCCGTTCCAGATAAGGACATATTTTACCAAAGCTATTTTCGATTTAATTTCAAGTATAGTTTAATATTTAAAAAATGAGAGATTTACAGCTTTATATATTCAGAATAATATTTTTATCGATACTGGACAATAGTTTTTATAGAATCAGATGGGAAAAACACCACTCTTTTGTTTTACTATATTTATAGTTAACAATTCTTTATGCGCAAGCAATTGGGTTTCAAATCTAAAATAAAAGAATCGTTTTTGTTGTCGATCGAAATAATATGTTTGTTTCTAACTAAGACTATTTTTTAAATAGGAATGTGAACGCCACGTCCCTTGTGGACGTTTTTGTATTTTTTTGTACCAAAATTTGCGACATGGTCATCTTTGTAAGACGGGACTTTTCATTTCTTTGAAAAAGTCTGTATTCAAGAGACTGATTAAGTACATTTACTCTAAAACAATAAATCTATTGCATGACATACGTACTTTTATAAACTATAAAAATAATTATTTTTTAATTTGGGTGGCGTCGAATAGTTAAGCTACGCCAGAAGATTGCAATTGCGTCAAAAGGATCAGAAACACAATTTATAGACTATTACTTTTTTTTTTAATCGTTTCTTTATCTAACACAATTATTTAATGTTGAGTGATTTCATTTACAGCCCTGAATTGTTTGCTTTTTATACGAGAAAGAAAACTGATTTTATCAACTTGATGTGTGTAATATTATATTGTGACAATTTTTTCTTACAAAACTTAGAATGTGGATATATCGAATATATCATATAACCATAGTTTATTTTTTTAGTATTTTTAACTATTATTTTTCAATACGTTAAGTTTTAAAAAATCAATGTTTGTAAATAAAGATGTTATAATAAAACGATTAATTCTCAATAGTCTCAACTTAATATAAATACGGTTACTATTTTCGTTTTGCTTAGTCGTTAAGGTGATTGTTTTTCTACGCTAATATAGCTTCTTTTAGCTTTACATTGAAAATGAAATAAGGTCAAAAAATTAGTTTCTATAGCATTCTGTTTATGCTCACATCAATAAATCACTCGAACATAATCAATCTTATTTCTTTGAAACCGATATAGTTAAATTTTCAAACAAAATCAATTTCTTTGCTAGATTTTTTTACCATACATGACTATGTAAATAAATTATTGTAAACATTAATTTTAAAGTTGTGCTATATTCCAGTCTACGTAATCATCGAAGCCTTTTCAAGAGCAGAATCGATATTTCAGGCTTTATGCGCAGCGTTAATGAGGCGCAGTTGTGGAGTACTTTTGTTTTCAAATGATTTTAATCATAAACGTACCTATTTTAAAAGCATATTTTAGATTAAAATGTCAGATAGTTTTTTTTTACTAAAATAACGGCGAGTAAAATATTATCTTTCATTAGTAATAACACTATTTCTTTTAAATAATATTATTTTAAGAGTAAATCAATAATATTTTTTTAGATTGTTACTTATTTTTATTGTGTATCTATACTTGTTTTTGTTCGAAGGTAGCCATGTTCTGAATAATTTAATTATTTGTTTGTTTTACTCAAGCAATTTATAATATGTATAACATAAATAAAATCCGTGAAGACAAAATCCAGAGTTTTATTTAAGAATTGATAAAATAGATAATTTATATCGTGGATCATAAGTTTATTATAAAAGGTATTGGTGAATAGTAAAATAAAAAAAGAGTTAAAGCGTAAAATATAACAGCGATTGCAACTTTAAGTACAAAGTTATGTTAATTTAATTTACGCAATCATTTACTTCCGTTACTATCTGCTGTATTTGTATTGTGTCAACAGTATATTTACCCAACGATCTCTAATCTTCACAACTATGACGAGACACTGCCTGAGAATCGTTTTAGACCCAGAGCAGTTAGCTCGACGACCATCCATAGATCTTATGTCGTCTAAAATTGACAATTTAAGAACGAACTTAGCATCACGAAAATGACTCTCTTTGATTGACTTTTTTGTGTACTGTATGTGTGTATGTATGTATGCGCATGTGTGTGTACATGTACGGATATAGTATGGAGGAAGCATATGGAATGTGATTTGCAAAATAATGCATATAGAGTTCCCGTGAACTTCTTATCTATGTGGTGAACACACCCTTTCGTCTGCAAACGATGGTAAGGGGATACAATTTACATTTTTTTTAAAACTTTATCGATGAAGGAGACTAGAAGAACTTTGACGCTAGCGCGTCCCGGTACTTAAAGCTCCATAAATTTGGTATCCAAAAAAAATACCAAAACAAAGTTCTGTTCTTCGTTACCAAATAGTTGAGGCTCTCCGGAGTATTTTAACGTTTGAGTGAGGGTTCGAATCAGCAAACTGAAGAAAGTCATATTTCCAATAATGCGTAAACACAGCTTATCACTTCCTTCTGACCGGATTCCAAACATGAGATTCAAAAACAGCGATAAACGTATGACTAATCATTCCTTATTTTTTTTTCTATCTTTAACATTTTCAAAAAGGACCCTTAATAGCAAAAAGGTGACTTAAAAAAAATCTCTTATTAGAATGGGTTGTTCACGAATACATATGCTTCAAAGTTCAAATGATTAGAAGAAGCCTTATTTTATTTTTTTATAACAAAAAAATACTTCAGCCCTTATTACATTTTTGTATTCATTTCCGCTCCCAATTTGGAGCATATGGCTTCCTAATGGAGGTGTCTCAACTTTTCTACGAGAACTGCTTGTTACTCGGTCGCTCGATCTCTCTTTTTTCATTAGTAGCGAAAGAATGATAAGACTACTACAGGACTATTGGTTAACTAATCGCTCTCGCGACGCCCAGTTATGAAAGAATTGGAAGGGTGGGAGAAGAACGCATTTTAGACTTCACAAACACTCATGTCTTTAAATATCAATCGATAAATTAACAGAAAAAATTCTGCTCATACTGGGACTTGAACCCGTGAGATCCGGCACGGAAGCCAACAACGCTAACGGCTGCGCTATATTACCCGACTATTAAACCTTACTGTTTGGTGAGTTAAAATAGTTATATGTGTGTTTTAAATCTACCTTTATTTATAAAAACAATATTTTATTATCCAGTGCATTGAACCGTAACCAAACTGAAAACCGAAAAACTGTGACCAGAACGCTAAACGCTAACCAGGAAAAAATATGGATTGATTTGGTTTTTAACATGTTAAAAAACGCGCGTTAATATAATCCACTCTTTAGTTTCATTTTCATAGACTTTAGTTTCATAGCTTTACGCTGAGTACAAGTAATTTTATAAATTGTGATGGAAAATATTTTTTCAATACAAATAAAAACATTTAAAAAAATAATCACTTGGAGAGCTGAACTAAATATCAAAAAAAAATATTTTTCCCAAAAAAAAACCGGAACCGAACCGATATGTATATCAACTGTGGAAAGGAAAAAGGACGTAACCCACACATTTTACAGTAGGCGCTAAAAACGTGTTTTTATGACTTTTTGACATATGCAAATTATTTATTTATTTATTTATTTTTATTTATTTATTGAATTAACATAGCAAAAGGTTGGCAAATTATAAATTTAAAACTTTTACAATGGAGAAAAAAAATAGTACAATTTAATATTAAAATCAGTAGAAAAAAAAATGGCAAAGAAGTCAACTGAGTAAGCTCCGACGAACTCTACTTTAATATATAAAAAATAGTATTCGTCGGAACTCACCCACGTCTACGTGGAATATGTCGACATCCGAAGCAATATTGTTGAACACCGTTAAAGCTCTCCCCAGTGGCATCCCCATTGGCAGGCTGGTTCTACACCTTGGGAGAACAAACAATTCATGTCCACGATTTCTCAAAAAATAATCAGGATGAATTATACACAACCTTGAAATGCACGGAGACTTCTAAACTGGTGCTTAATTGACACAACCTAATATTAATTAAAGAAATTGTCTCGGAAAAACCTTTATTTCAGTGTTTTTTCTTGGTTTTAATTTTTTACAAAGTCATCTTTTTCAAACTTAAAAGCTAAATTTAGATACTTATTTGGCATTTTCAGCTTCCATCCTTTTGATAGAATGTGTGTCAAGTTGTATATATTGTGATTATCGAAAAAAAGCTGTTTTGGAAAATTGAGGGTTACGTCCTTTTTCCTATCCACAGTCGATATATTTCCATAAAACCGAAACAATAGAAATAAGCCCTGGCATAATTGAGATATAAAAACTTGAATATTAAAAAATAATAAGATACGATATATCATTGTATGTATACAATGAATTACTTCTAGAAATATAATTTAATCGTTGATCTTTTAAATGTAATATTGATTTAGACAACCTTTTTGGTAATGATTATTAAATTACAACAATTGACAATTATTATTACAACGCTCCTCTCGCAAGGCATTAAATTGAAAATAAATCGGCACCCGTGCGTAATAAACAGTAAGAAGGTCGTGTTAAAATGTGGTTGGTTAAATACTGGCAACCCTGATAGCGCGATTTCGGCGACGATATCAAATTAGACTTGAATCATCCATAAAATGGATTCGATCTTATATTTGAAATTCGAAGCTTTTTTCAAATATTTGAAGAGCAATGTCTTATTGAAACGTCTATCAACGTTGCGACATCATTTATTATTGTATGGCCGATCGATGTAAGTTATATAAATAAATTCTACACATATATATATTTGTATTTAATTTAAATTAGTTTGTACACGCGGCGTATTACTCATTCAACCGTTTATTCGACAAGCATTAAAGAAATAAAAGATTTCATGCTTCATATTGAATAAGGCTTGATAATTATTTTTTTAAACTAAATTATACATTCCTATTACTATTCCTACTCTCTTTGGAAAAAGAGAGGTTGAGCAACTGGGTAACAAGCAGTTCTCGTAGAAACACTTCTGTTGAGACAAACTCCATCAGGAGTCCGTATGCTCTACATTGGGAGCGGACATGGTGAAAAAAATATATCAAAAATAAATATGAAAACAGTTTAAAAAAAAGTAACTGAATAATATTATAATATGAGCATTTAAGAGGTGAAGTGAGCTAAGTGGTATTTTAGGAAAAAATGTGTTAGATGCGTTATAATCAGTGGCGGCCGGTCAATGTGGCATTGGATTAAAGCACCCCTTGTTTATGCAGTGGCGGTTATATTTCATGAAATAATATTCAAACATAACATTTATACCATTCACTCATTTTAAGTTCTTCGTGTATTAATTGTAAATTCTTAAAACACTTAGTTAAATAATTATTTTTAATTCTTCATACGCGAAGAATTTAAAATGAGTGAATGGCACAAATGTTATGTTTGAATATTATTTCATGAAATAAGGTATGCATTGATCCAATGCTACATTGACCGGCCGCCACTGGTTATAATATTCAACATGTCTTAAAGTATCGTAAAAGTGAATTGAACCTAGTAAATACACACAATAGTGTTGGGATTTTTTAAAATCTTTAACCATATGGTCTTTTAATGGAAGCATCTCAACAGATTTACTATACGAGAACTGTTTGTTAGTTAGTTGCTCAACATCTTTTTTCAAAGGTAGTATGGATAGAAGTATAGGACTAGGATAGAACTTGTGAGTAGCTAATCGCTCTCGCTTCGTCTATTATGAGGATAAGAAGAGTAGGAGAAAACTTAAGAGATCATCTTAAATTATAAATAATTGACGTATTTTCAGCATCTGTAAAAATATATACCAAATTTCTAAAGATTTATTTAATATTAACAAATATTTAAAAAACTTTTTTCCTGTTTATAATTTTTTACCTACATACTAGCCTACGCCTTTTTAAACATTTATTTTAGAGTTTTTGGTGCTGCAGCCGGTATGAATTATTTATTTTTTGCTTTGGCCTGCTTAAAATAAGGTTTGATCATTTATCGCAGTAATGAACACTGCGTTAAACAATATTGAAACACTTTAAAGTGACATCATTTTTGGTAGATTTGAAGAAGGAAAATTTCTTGATCGTTGTGTCTCGGGTAATCATCAGAAACACATAACGTTGATATTCTTAAAACTATTAGAATCCTCACGCTGGTTATCAGACTTAATGAATATATTATAACGAGAACTGTATGGATACAAATTTTGTGAGAACACTAAAAAAAACACATGAATTCTTACAATCTTACAACACGGATATAATAACATAATTGAAAACTTTATGTTTGAAATTATCTCACTTATCGTTTGAAACAAGTAATAAATACTTTTTCAACATATATCTGCTGTATTGATGGAACATATTCTTACATAAATAGTCCCTGAAGTTTCTTGTGATCTCCCTAACGCTTCGCTATCGCCAAGCTTATTACACCCAATGGATAACATGTTACACATCTTAATACTTTACTTCAATCGTAAGTTACAAGGTTCCAAACCACATTTAAAACATATTTCGAATTCGGTGTTTGTACAATCGTCTCCTGTGTACAGCTTTTTTTATCATTTCCGTTCATAATAATGTAAACATAAGCATTGGAATCAAAAAATATATAAAAACAAACGTTTAGTTAACAATCTATGTTTCGTGTATAAGAGTATACATTTTTTCTAACGGTGGCAGGAAAGTAATCAACGATGGTAAGAAGATTAAACGGAATATTATGCTGCATAATATTGTGAAAGTTTAAATATATTTGTTTTGTTTCATCATGTCTGTTGCCAAAACACCATAACTACTCAAATAATAAAAGGGTACTTAACATGAACAGGTCGTAAGTCAGTCGCTGAAGGTTCTTTTTATAGAGGGTAAGGATAGAATAATGAGACCACGAGAGAAGTTGTTGTTGGCTAATCGTTTTCTCTACGCCTCGATGCAGGCTAAGGGAAGATATGAATAAATAAAAACATCACGGGTATTCATACTTTTTTGAAAATGAAAAACTATGTTTTATATATGTGTTCATTAAAAGCATTAGCACGGCGAGTAGTTAACAATGATATTGCGCGTAACACTAAATTTATTTATTTATTGTTAAAAATTAAAATTATAGTACATGACATAACAGCTGACGCCAATCCGCCATGTACTTGACAAATATAATGAGACAAAATATAAAATAAAACTACGTAATACATCAAAATCAACATACAAAATAGTAAAATTTAACAAACAGTTCATAAATACTATCACTTAAAATGTCCACTTCTCTAGGCAATGAGTTGATCAATCGAATGTCCCTTGGAACTGGTGACTCATACCTCCTAGGCGAGGTATAAGTTTTTAGAAAAAAAAGTTTTTGCTCATAGTCTCATCTACGTAAGAATAAATTGGGAGCATGTAAATTAATAGTCATGAGAATTTCAGGATTATTAACTCGGCCCCGAAGGAGAAGAGAAAAATGCTTTAAACTTGAAAAGGATCTTCGAGCTTCAAGAGAGTGAAATAATAACTTGATGACTGATAAGAAATTTGGTGGGGTGGTATTCCTTTAAGGAATTATCAAAAGGGAAAAAATTTAATTTTTTGAAATAATAATATCTTAGAAATTTCTTATGGACTCTCTCCAATTGCAGAATGTGTGAAGTCAAAATTTATCTCATTAACCATTAACCATTTCAATTCACAATAAGCATGAATTGTTGTTTTAATTTTTATAAAGCTTATAGGCTGACTGTCAAAGCTTACAAAATGCATTTATAAAAGGCTGAAATTTTGCAGAAAGCCAGAAGGAAGGCACTTTTCCGGCACCGTTTTTACTGTGTTTATGCATATTCCACTTTCCGTTCTGAGTGCACAGCCTCCATAAAAGTGGGTAATGCAATTTCATACGAAACATAAAGGTACACATGGCTGCGCATCTTTGAAAGAAATAACTAATACAAACAAAAACCTAGTAAGATTTACGAAATATGAGGAATATAATGTATCTAAATTTCAATATTTATTGAGAGTGTTTCTTCGAAAACTCACTTCATTAAATGTCAATACACAAACTTTACGTTTCATCACATTTGATTTAATTTATTTCAATCAAGGCTTGCAATACCGGACGAATATATCAAATTGGTATTGCAAATATGAATGCCTGTAATAAACTATTTTTGTTTTAAGTAATCCACTGCTAATGAAGATCGCAATACCGGTTGAGTAAATAATCATATAAAATGCCGTCATCTAAAAATATTAATATATCAACAGCTTACTCGTTCGGCCCCAGCCCAAATCAGGTGAAATTATCCCATGTGCCGGCTTATTTTTTAAGAATTGCATTTTAACTAAAGGACTTATTAATAATGCTATAACTGTGAAACCACAATGTCAAATCAAATAAAACCTTTTGTGGTTGTTTTAACTTTTCCGGTTCTAAGCTCAAGAAATGCGACCTCAATACCCACATTTTCTTAAATATCTATTTTAATATGGGTGATACAATGTTTATAATTAAAGTATTCTTATATCATAGTTTTTTTTGGACCTTTTGTCGTTTATATAAATACGCGATAAAGCGATACCGAGATAAGCGCCCCCAATAAGCGATCGTTCGTAAGATAGCTGGGCTAAACGCGTCAGTTGCAAATTAATATGTGTGCTGGGATGACGTCTTTTTTACGCGCAACTCAAAATATGATTATTTAAAAAAAAAAAACACGGATTTTTATAAAAAAATGTATGAGGAATGATGCAGAGAGATATTTTAAAGCCCTTTGACTATTTTTTTTTTTTGAAATTCATGAGAATAAGGCCAATAATGAGGAAACCACTAGGGCTCCTAAACGACCCCCCATCGGCAGAGAAGTATTTTTCTAGTCTCCGAGCCGCGAGAGTTTAAGACTATAAATATTCAATTTCGTATGATATTATTGCCATAATTTTCTGCTAAGAAAAGCCATATAATAAAGTTTGCACGTGTACCGAGTCCTACTCCGTTTTTTGCTTGGCACCTTGCAAGTTCTATTGGGCATATTTATTGTTATGTAACAAAATATTTTTAGAAATGTTTTTTGACATTCTTTCTATGGAATATCTTAATTCACAATTAAACTCGGTGACTGCGACATCATGTGATCTTTTATAACAGTGCTTCTTAACCTGGGGTCCACAGGTTTTTGACGGGGGTCCACGAAAATTTTCATTCTTTCAACTTTCGTTGTGGTAAGTATGAAAAAAAATTCGAGGGTCCACGGATTATTGTTTTCAGATTTAGGAGGCCGTGGCATGAAAAAGGTTGGGAAAGACTGTTTTAGAGGACAAATGGATGCATCAAATGCGTTGTGATATCCCTAAATTTTGATTGATAAAATCAGTAACTATTTGAATGAAAATAATAATTAAAAGACTGATTTAGAATGATTTAAGTATTTTCTATAATGGTTATACTGAGTCCTTTATAAAAAATGTTGCTAAATACTACAATCATGGCTGTATTTGAATGCATAGCGCATCATGTGAAAACACGGTTCCGGGATCCAACGTTTTAAAATAATAATAGATCATTCAACGACTTATATATTCTAAAACCTATCAATATTGATGCAACTCTAAACAGATTTTAAATATTTCAATTAATCGCAAACAATTCTGATTAAAATCTAAAAAGTTGTAAACACAAGTTTGTTCGCTCTCTATGTGAAGCATACTGGCTCTTAAAGCAGTTTATTTCAAGTGAATTTTTTCTACAAGAACTCGTTTCTCAGTTGTTAACCTTTATTTAGTAGTCCTAGTCTCTAAAAAAAGAGAAGTTGATCAACTGAATAACAATCAGTTCTTGTAGAAACACTAACGTTAAAATAAACTCTAGTAGGAGTACGAATATGGTATTTAAAAAGTAGCTGATGATGACATATTGTTTCTGAAGTGGATAAAAACTGCAAAGACGAAATGATAAAATGCTGTGTTTTTTTCTTCAAAGTTTGAATAAAACATGGATGAAATATTATATATCATTTGAAATGTGAATGCGTCCTGGAGAGAAAGATATCATAAAAACACTACATCATCAAACTTTTTTAAATTGCCTCCGCGACTTGTGTTGAGGCATCAAAATTTGTGCCATAAAACATTTTAACCGATAAACTTAGTAAAATATTATTCAAGAACACAGTTAAAGTACACGCGCGAAACTCAGCAGTTGAAAGAAAACTTTGAGTTTTTGAAAGATAAGCAAAGTTAAAACTCGTTTCTAAGTTGGTCCGCGGATGTTCGCTAGCCAGTCCGTTGCACTAAACTTTCAACATTTTCTATGCAATTTGGAAAATTCCTGTTAGAGTGGAATCAAAAAAATAATTTCAATTGAACTGCAATGCAATTTATTTTTTTATTTACTGCCTAGAGACTCGCTTAATCGCTGTCGAAGCATTTCTTAATCTTCTAGACAATTGTATTTATAATAAACCTAACAGATTTTAATTTCCGTTAAATATTTTCATAAATCTGACTTTTGAATTGCATATTAGAAATATGCATTAATTTGAATCTTTTCTAATTAAATTTTAATAGTACTTATGTTCAAATAAAGAAAATATCGACTGTATTACAACCATTTATATTCATTCTAAAACCATATTTTTTATGTGAGTGGAATTTTTCATTTTCATTGAACTGTGTCAATATAACTTATTTACTTGGTCGATAGCAAATTCATAAATTTATACTAGTAAATATTTGATCGCGATGATTAATAAAAAATTGAACAAAGCATATTTTTATTGTAGTTTATATTTACTTTATTTTTGCAAAAAGAAAAACAGCTTTTAATGGTGAGTTGGTACATTTGATTTGTCATTTCTCGGTATGTATATTTTCCGTTCGCTAAATTGACCTCTTTTCGAGGTTTGGTTAAAATATATGATTATGTATCAAATTTAAAAAACTTAATACAACACTAGTATAATGAGAATATCTTTGAAAGTGTGAAATTCTGATTATGATAAAATTTCACATCAAAAGAAGCGACTACGGAAGATAAAAATATTTTCGTTCATTGGTTTCAATATTTTTTTCTCATTTTATTATCACCTTTTCAATAAAAAGGGTGAAAGCAACGCTGCAAGACTTTATGGCACGTCGTAAAAATATCCAGGTGACTGGTTTGAATATCATTTTTAATGATGCGTCAAAATTTTTATGACATCCAGTCAATCAAAGGCAGTGCGTCAGTCGTCTCAGCACTGCAAACAAACATCCCTTGCAGCTTTGGAGGCGGTTTTTGCTACCGGCGCAGTCTCTAATTAGATCCTACAGTGCTATCCCAATACACAAGCGAGGCCCCGACTGAAAACACTATTTTTCCACAACCCCAATTATAGCGAAACCGAACTAGCTCACTAGTTTTTTACCCGTCATTGCAGGCTTCTGGTTTTTTTACCGTAACCGATGCTACAAAATTGAATGCATTTTTAAGCCTTTAATGCATTTTCGTATATTTGGTATATCTCAATCGAATCACATGCTATTTTATCATTTCAATTGATTTTTACGGTAAAATAATTAAAAGTAATTATTTAAAATACAAGATAACAAGTTTTTTCTCTTAGAAACATTTTTAATATTATATATATATTTATTATAAATGTTCAAAAAATATAGAACTGTTTTGTACTTATTCTACCTTTATTTAATAAGAGCAGGACCGTTTTCAGTCGGAAATGCTCGTCGTGAGAGAAACCTGTTTTGATCATCGAAAGTAAACACATTAAAATTTATATTTTTATAATTGATTGATATGCGAATGGAACAATTTGGTTTATTTTTAAAAGGTTGAAAGAAAAAAAAAATCTGAGAAAATTTCCAAGTAACATTATAATTAAAATAATTTACGATACAGTTAATATGCCTATTATTGAAATCATAACGAATCGATGTAAAAAAGGAACAATGAAGAGAAGAATAAATAATTTTCTTATTTGACAACAAACCGAAAGTATCAAAAAAATTGGTATCATCAATCTTTACACTATTTAAGTTGATTTGTTTTAGATGTTATGTAAAATGCACCAATTAACAAAACCAAATTATACACTTACAGAATTCTCTATATCACCATACACATTTCAAATTGTCGCATATATTCAATATTGCGTTCATTTTCTTTTCTAGAATTTAATTGCTTAGTATTTAAAACTGTCACTCGCTTTACAAATCTGAAAAAAACAATAAACTATTCGTAAAAAAACAATAATCCTTTGTACTTCATTCCACTTTATTTAATATGTCAGGACCGGTTTTGCTCATTACGAGCATCGTCAACTGATAAGAAATACAATTTAACAATGTTATTTATACAAAAATGAACAGCTATAAACAATAATTGGCATTGAAAAGAAAATACCAACTACATTAAAAGTGATTCTAAAATAGCACAAAATTAAAATGTTTAACACATCTAACATATAATTAAAAAGTCATCTCAGATTAATAAATTTAGAATGGGGATTGAAAGTAATTACAAACATAATTAAAATTTGGGAATTCTTTGACAAAGTGATACAATGAAAATAATGACATTAATAATGACATTAATAGAGTGAATAGGCATATTTTCCCCGCTATATATATATGCCTATGCCGCTAATATGCCTATTGCCTATTAATATGATTATTGTTTTTTTACTAATATAATGCCTTTCCACCAAGTATTGACAGTGAACACCCTAAAAGTAATAAACTATTATTTATTATAACTTTCTACTATTATTATGATAGTATTACATATTTTCAGGTTAAATTTATTCGTATATTAATAAGTAATGTTAATAATTTATTTCATAAACTTAAAAAGCGCTTGATTGTTTGCTTAAAACATGTTCGTAGAATAGTGTTCATTAAAATGTGCAATTTGCTGTTCAGTTGATACTCCTGTTGAGCCAAACGCAGTTTTCCGCATTGCACAGAGAACAATTTCATTTAATTGGAGTGCCAATTGTTTAGGAATGAATTTAAAATTAGCACATTCATTCGTTTTGATTGCATACGCTTTGCAGATTCATTCCAACTGTCAATAATAAAGCATTTAAAATAACTAGAGAAGTTTATGTTATGGGGTCACATTACTGATTATACCATCACGTTTTCATTGATAACTAGTTTTATCACTTTTATTGTGTTCACTGTCAATACTTGGTGGAATGGCATTATAATAAAAATAATAAAATATTTTTAGTACTTTTTCCACTTAAAATTTATTTGATCAGGACCGGCTTCGCTCCTCACGAGCATTATCAACTGATAAGGAAAATAAATTAAACAGTGCTATTTATACAAGTTAAATTGAAATTAAAAAAAAGTGTAAGCAATTAATAACAATGAAAAGGATATAAAAATTACATTATAATTACACAAAATTAAAATGCTTTACACCTATAAAATAAAATTAAAAAATCATTAATAAATTTAAGTGGCAAATGATGTCAATTATAAACACAATTAAAATTTGGGAAATTTTTAAACAAAATGAAACTCTACATTACTGTAATGTAGAGTTGTAGAGACCAACACCTTCGAACCGAAATTTATCTTGTCGATCTAATCTTAGTTCTGATAATTCCTTTTTTACTTTTAATTCATTTTCTGGATACCATGATTTTAAAAATATATTTTCAACCATCTTTCGGCATAAAAAAGTTTTCAAATGAAAATAAAAATATTTTTTGCGAACATTGATTTGAAACATTAAAAATGTCAAGAAAAAAGGTGCCGAAACGCCGTTCTACTATGTTACATAGGGGAAAAAAGGACTGAAAATAATGATATTAGGGAAAAAATAGTGATTAGCGCCCATTCTCAGAATTTATTAGGAATTGCAACATTCATCGGAAGAAATTAAAATATTACAAATATTCAATCTTTTAGATAAAAATTCTTGAAGGGCTTAATTCTTTGGCCCAACAGCTGGACAATTCAAAGCTTCAAATACGATGAATATGGGACAACTATTCAACTACAAAGATTGAATATTTTCAATTATATAAGCTTTGATCGCGTTTAAGTTAAAAATCAATACAAAAAGAGAGCGATTAAAATATAATGGAAATCCACAATATATGTAAGTAAATATAATCATAAAACCTTTTCCAACAAACAAAAATAAATATAACTTTTAAAATAACTCACCATTCAAATCTGTAGGCATTACAATGAGTTAATCATTTTCACCAGAAATGGCTTTAAACTTAATGTACATTTATTTCTTACATAAACACATACATCCATTTACTAAGCGTCAGTTCAATCTCATCCTTGTACTTGAACGCCCGAAGATGCTGAAAGGCGAAATCCGGTTCAGTTAGTGAGAAAACTTGTGTGAATGTACATAATTTGAACGATTCAAATTTAAAAAATATAATTTATGGTATATGAATATAAATACTATTTTTAAATTTTCCATTTATTGAGAAAAAATACATTTGTAGTTTAATACTTTTATGTTGAAAGACATCGTATTTATTAAATGATTTTAAACTTTTAACGATACTGTTATTGCGTATCTTTTATATCTTAAGCTCAGCTCTTATATCTCAGCTTAAAGACCGCACGTTTTTTTTTATAAAGTTTCACCTGGCGGCCGGGCAATTTGCGAAAAATTTGCAAAAATTTTAATTTTACTGAATTCAATATAATTTGTAAACAAATTGAGATATCTTTTCCAAATTTATTTTTCTTAGCTTTCAGATACTCCGCCTATACGGATATATGCAGGGGTAGGCTGGAGGGGGATCGAAGGAGCTCGCGCGAGTCCCTTGTTAAATTTTAAAAAGGCTGGCGAGCCCCTTGTTAATTAAAGAGAAACCAATATTCACAGATCAAATTAGTATATAACTGCAATTTCTGACTCGTACATAATCTACGACAGCTTCGGTATACACAGTAGTACATTTTAAGTTTACGGTGAACTGCATAATGTCACATATTATAAGTGTATTAAGTAACAATCGATTTTTTATTTAAGTATTGCATATAATTGCATAGGAGTGATAAAAAAATCACTCCTTCCCCAGAACACCGAGAATTGCTTTTAGATTGAGCGAGTCTTATGTTACTGTATTGGTAGCCCACCACTACATATATGAGTCCGCCGGCCAGCAACCTTTGTTTTTCAAATACTCAAATACTCGTCCGCGGTCTTTAAGCTGTTGAGTGATATTGATAAATTTATTTTTGCTCAGTCAAGAGCGGCCCTTTATTTGTCGAACACTGCTGATAACCTTTGGGCATGTTGAAAAAACCATCTCAATCTCATGCTTCCGTAAAATCTTTGCGATCGTATTAGCTGTGCGTTGAATTCACGGAAGAAACTTTTCGTAAACGTTTAAACGTCACGGACAATAAAGAAGGGGATCAGTGAACACGAGAAGGCATACCGGTTGAAACATTATGCCATGTCAGCGGTTGCCAAACACTCTACTCTCTCTACTGGCTATTCTTTCAATTGGAAGCGCAAATAATAAGCCGTAAAGACGGTCTTACGATGTCAAAATTCGAATCATTATAATAGCACAAGTCTAAAAATATAACTTTCAATCAAAAAATAATTAAACACTTTTACGGTGGTCACTGTCAATACTTGGTGGAATGGCATTATAATAAAAATAATAAAAGATTTTTAGTACTTTTTCCACAAAAAGTTTATTTGATCAGGACCGGTTTCGCTCATCGCGAGCATTATCTGAACTGATAGTTCAACTGATCAGTTGATAATGCTCGCGATGAGCGAAACCGGTCCTGATCATTATTATTTTTTTTGTGGAAAAAGTACTAAAAATCTTTTATTGTTTTTATTTTAATTAATTAAACGTTATTTAAAAAAAAACCATGTCCGCTCTCAATGTGGAGCATATGACTTTCTAATGGAGGTGTCTCAACAGAAGTTTTCTACGAGAACTGTCTGTTAGTCAGTCGCTCAACATCTCTTTTTTTCAGAGAGTAAGTAGTTGTAGGGAAAGAAAGATAAGGCTAAGACAGGACTAGTGGTTAAATAATCGCTCTCGCTACGCCCAGTTATTAATGGATTGGAAAATATGAGTGTGAGGCTAACCCTGTCCACGAAATGATGGAAAACCATTTAATCCATTGGAAATACGATAAAACAATTTACGTATATTTTTTCTCAATAATTTAATTGAAGTAGAAATCAAGTAATTCAATAGAAGTAGAATATAATTGTAGACAGTTTAATTTATTTTGTCGTACTTTTATATAATGCAGTATATTACCAATGACGTGTATCGCCATACAGTAACATAAGTTTTTTTTAGTTTAATTAGCATGATTTGAATGAAACATACAAAAACGTAGCTAAAACTGAAATGACTTATAACACCAAAAATATATTAATGTTCATCCTAGATCTATATAGGTGTAGTGGGGCCAAGTCGGGTCGAGTCGGCGACCTGGCAACTGAAAATGAGCCAGGGCGTCGCCCTGCCACCTTTTTGACCTGTAACATAATTTGCAAGTACATACATACATATATTCAAAATACTGTTCATAAAATTTCAAAGCTTCATTTCAAAATTTTCAAAATTAAAAATAAGGTATTCCCAAAAACAAGTACAATTGTGCGTTTTTTTTATTTAGACGTTAGAACTTGTTTGATCACGTGCTGCGGATGCCTCCGGTAAGCCTTGATCTTACTTGCTTCTTCTTCCAACCGGTAGAATTCCGGCGTCCTGGACGACCGTCGGGTACTATCCATAGAGGATGTACTCGGCGGAACTAAGGGATTCTGGAATGTCATTGGGACGCAACGCAATTGGCGCTAGACAGAGAAACAGGGAGCGAATGTGGTCAAAGAAGAAAAGGGTGCTTTAAGACATTTTTCGTCTAGATAAATTATTAGATATTAGAAAATGATTGAAATATTCAAGCAAAAAAATGTGAATTTAAATCATGTCGTATAGTTTTAATTGTCCGTGTTTTTCGTTTATCCGTGCCATTCCCTCCCTATCATTAGCGTGGTTTAAACCTGAAGTATACTGTCGTATATATTCATCTTATCATCGAGTCTGCAATGACCATTTGTTTTATGTCTTTGGCGCATTGGCATTATATAGTAAACAATGTTGTAAAACATTTCTGGTATGAGTTATGTGTAGCATACCGCAATAGCGTTAAGTGTTGTATACAGCAGGTGCAACAGATCACGATAATTACGGGCATTAAGGCCATTACGATATTTCGAAACACGAATGGTCAACTGTTTCTCTATAAACTATAGATTGCTAATGAACGCAGTGAAAATTTATCACGGATTAGCGTCAGTATAGTGCACATTGTCCGATGCAAAATTCAACCGCGCTGGCTTTTCATATTCTTTGAATACTTTAATGTACCCAGTGTAAACTCAACAACAAAATTTTACTCAAGTAATTTATATATGACCAAGGCAGTCACTCTTTTTTATATTTTTATTTTTATTAGCACAACAGTGCACGGTTAAAAGATAGGTCCCATTCCGCTCTGCGAAGTAAATTCTTTTCTTTATCGTGATTACGTAATGGATTGCTGCCATGAAACAGATGCTGCATGAAGATACCGGATGGTGGTGGTGGGTCAATCGAATTTTGTGTTTTTTATGTATTAGCATATATGTACATCACAAATAATTACAAATTTTTAATTTATTGCTTTCGCATTGTAAAAAGGGTATCAAAAATTCATTACTTAAAAAATAGTATTCGTCTGTACTCACTCATGTTCTTTTTAAATATGTTAACATCCGAGACAATACCGTTTAACACTGTTTAAGCTCTCCCAGTAGCATCTCCATTGGCAGGCTGGTTCTAGACTTTGAGAGAATAAAATATTACATGTGGGCCCATTAGAGGCGAAATGAGCCTAGTGATATTTAAAAAAAAAAAATTAGATGCGTTGTAATATTCTACACGTCTTAAAGTATCGTAAAAGTGACTTAACCTTAGTTAATACACACTGTAATAGTATTATCTCCGTAAAAAAGACCAATTACATACGTAATTGTTTTTAAAAGTCAAAAAAAAAAGTTTTACCATTATACTAGTTGGCTCACTTCTGTAGTATGGAACTAACACTTCATGGAAAAAAGTAGCATCAAAAGCTACGTATTATTAGTACAAATGAGTATATTTTTTTTAATCCACCATGTACAATATTGACAATTAACACTTTATAAGTGGCATTAGATCTCGTAAATAATAAAGACACCTATTTCAAAATGTAAAAACAAACATACTCTCGAGGATGATTTTACGTAATTTTTTTCACAATAATTTAATTTTGAATAGTATTTTCTAATAACGAAAAAGTCGTAAAAAATAACAGAAACAAACACTTGACAAAACTATTATTGTTGTTTACATTAAAGTTAAAAAAATATATTTATTCCATATTATTTACAAAAGGTAAGATCTCTTTTCGCTCATCAATAAATAATGTGTAATTAGTACGAAAAATCGTATATTTTTTTAATATCTTAACTTTCTACCAATAATTGACAGTGAATATCTAAAAAAATGTTTTTTGTGTTATACTGTTCATATTGTCTAACTAACTGTGTGAGATAAATGAACTTAAGAGTCTTTACTTTAATTTGTTAAATAAAAGATTCTCATTCTTTAATTATTGAAAGTCCTAGAATTTTCTTGTGGGAGAGGTACCACTGACCGGGCGTGAAA
The DNA here is from genome assembly GCA_031772345.1 of Himalopsyche anomala. Lineage (NCBI taxonomy): Eukaryota > Metazoa > Arthropoda > Insecta > Trichoptera > Rhyacophilidae > Himalopsyche > Himalopsyche anomala. Next base: position 8,332,472 of record CM062822.1, on the reverse strand, counting down.
CGGTGAAGTAATCATTTTTATTTATAAGGATATTTCATTAATTTTACTGTTTGGCTGTTCTCAATAAAGCTTTGGTTTAATAATCACTTTATATCTTTACATTTTATTTTAAGAAATCAATACATTTACCAAGTTATTATTATTCAATTGTTTTTGTCATAGTTGGGTATTCAATACACGAAAACTTGATTCATTGGATATAATTTATGCAGAGGCAAAATTCATAGCTAAACATTTAAAGGTTAAAACTTCAATCGATTTACCTAAGACAAGAAAGTCTTTGTTGAAGCGTTTTGATGAGTCCCCGAGGTGTTATAGATTTTTATTCAAGAAATCAGTTTTTGTTCAATAGCCATTTATTTTTTTAAATGCTGTAAAATATGTTCTTTTCGAATGCTCTAATATTGCCGCGTTAACCTTCATTTTATAATAAGCCCAATTTACAATTTTAAAAAAAGTTTTAAGCGAGTATGTACGCACATGTCAATTCAAAATAAGCCTGTTAGATTAATTTAAATATATTTTTTTAACTTTTGCGTGGGTAACGAAAAGTTCAACATAGCAGAGTAATATTTTTAATAAGAGTGTCTGCATTATTATCATTTTTGCCGAGTTATGCATAGTTTTCCATGTAAAATTTCGTGTGTATCAAATTAAAAATAGCTGTCGAAATAATCAATTTTAGGTTTTGTATCCAAAGACATGAACGTCTACAACAGTATCATTATTTTACATCCGTTCATCCACCTTCACAAAATACTGTCAGCGATGAGTGAGATTTTCAATCAGAACAACAAATTATGATGATACATTCTGATCAATGAATCCATGTAAGATCATACTTCTCAATACTTTGTTTGAAGGCATTGTATTTTTAAAATCATATACACTACTATTTTCACAAAATGCAGGCTTTCAAGTCTTAAAGATTAATTAACTGCAAGCTGTAATAGCTTTGTATCAATATATTGATGTCTTAGATGTCTTAAAATAGTGTTTAAATATTCTTTACTTATGAAGCCTTCTTATTAGTATTTTTACGTATAAATATGATTCTTTTTACGTTGTTTGATTGATTTAAGTCACAGAAATAGCATATATGTATATATATAAAAGAGTTTATGCTTTACTACAGAAAACATGCTCTATTATGTTACCTATCTTTATAACGACAGAAAACATTCTAGATGTATAATAATATAACGTCTTTAATAAATCCATTAATTTCCTAGCACCAGTAACTTTATGGTTCCAAATATACAACAGATTGAATCAAAAACCCTACTCCTCTATATAATTGAAAAGCGCTCGAGTTACAAACTTCTAACCAATTGTTCTAATCAATACGTAATGTTACATTTGTGCGCAAACTAATCAATGGGCTTCTTGTTGAAATGTGAAACGCAAATTACCTGTAATCAAGTTGCATTGTTCTTAGGCTTCAAAGTTTTTGGATTAATCCAATTCTGTTTACATTGATTTATTAGCCAGACTTAAAAATTATATAGATTGGACTGAGCGGTGTAGCCACTATTAACGTATACTAATAAAAATGAAATGAACAACATGTTTAAGCCGATATCAATCAAACTTTAATTAATTTAATGTTCACGTATGTCTTGTTATTTTGATGTAAAATTTTTTTATTATATATCTTTTTAGTTCATTGGTTATATGATGTACCTAGTTGTAAAAACTTTGTTTGCCTTATTATATATATTAAATTGGTTACAATCTTCGTACATTATAATACATATTATCAGCTTAATTCTTACATCACGTAATTAATTTTTTGTAGAATTTCTGTTAAAAAGCATATCAACAGATATATTTCATTCGTTTAATATCCAAATTTACAAGCAAAAGAGGGTCAAACAATATAACGTAAGTTCTCTACATTAAATATATATATATATAAATGAAAGATTATTTTTTTACAAGCATAATTAAAAATAGTAAAATGTTCTACTAATCAAAAAATTAGTAAGAATTTCTTTCTGTAAGTTGAAATATTTAGTTTTAAATATCTCCTGAACACTTGCATTAAACTTACATACGTGATGTTAGAGTTAAGCCGACGATATGTATTATAATGTGCGAGGATCGTGACCAACCTGAATCACTGTATAATTTTATCCTCAAAAAGTTTAAAAACAATGACTTATTTCACCCAGTCGCTCCACCTCATTTGCGAACCCCTTCTACCTATCATTCACCTTTTTTAGGGATTTATGTTTTCAACGAATAAATTACCCAAAGAATTGCACAGTACGTCGCAATCAGATAGGTGAGAATCTCGTTCTGTACTTCAAATTATACAGCATAAAAGCATTGGTTCTGTGATCTGACCAAGATATTCTAAGCATAAGACTACGAAACCATATTTTGAAGACTTGTTAAATTGAGTTTTTCACATGGTATGGACATCATAAAAAAATCACATGTAATTGAATAACACCACCATATAATATTCATAAGTTTTATCAATAACGCGCGGTAATTGAATATTAGAAGCATTCTGTTTGTGAAGATATGAAAATATGTCAACTGTAAAATAAAAAAAAACAAACCGTCTAGATGACGGCTTCTTTGCAAAAAGTCATTTTATAAAGAAATAATCGGATTCCCTTCCATATTTAACATTTATGACGTCTTTAAACAACGTTTCAAAATGTTTCGTTGTTTCCATAATAATGCTTTGTTTGTAATCTTGTCTAAATTAAGTAGATGAAAAATTCTGCGTAAGCCGGCAAATTACAGCAAGACCGCAAAAATATTTTATTTTCTTGAATTCAGCATAAAGAGAAAGAATGAGGGGCGAGCCTGTAAAGCATAAACATAAAAACGTAACATTTCAGTTTTGTTTATGGCGGCAAGGAATTTTCACGTAGGCTCATATTAACTCCTGTCATATTATCTAACTCCACGAATTTCAACCGCTTGACAGCTAGGGGTTGACTAAAGGGAGTAAGATGTTGGAATTCAAAAAGTCGACGCAGGAAAAACGGCTATAAGATGTCACTGAATATATTGCAGAAGTAAAACGCATGAACTTTTGTTGATTTTTATCTGACAGTTGTCGGTGTTAATATTAAAATTTTAAGCATAGCTCAGAAATTGATATACATAACACAAGAAGATACCAACTATATTTATTATCATTGGATTATTATTTTCTTTTAAAATGTCCCTTTTAAACACTTTCATAATATTTTCACATGAATATTAATCAACAAAAATGAAATCAAATCTGTTTATCATTGATAAATAACAGCATATTTTTAAGGTTGGTTTTTAGCATGGCAGTACTGCGAGTCAATCACTCAAACCCTATTTTTAGGAAGTTTAAGATGGTAGGAAAAGGTTGAAGATACTGATTGCCAATTACGATTTATATTAACCAAGAGATCAATGTCTCATTTATGACAAAGCACAAAGGTTGTTAAAACCAACTGCTTGTCGTCGAAATTCATATTTAAATAAAAATATTTAAAAATGATTAAAATTTATAGATATTTTACTGATTACCATTTTCAATACATACGGCTCACCCAATTATTTTTTATTCGACTCATTATTTATTTTGAGATCTCAGATGTCATTCGTACCTCTAATGACGCGTGTCCCTATAAGTTTGTGAAAGACGAGCATATTTTTTATTCATTAACATTCTGTCAGCAGTCAATATCTAATAATAAAAACTATAAATAATTTTTGACAATATTACATTACGCAACAAATAGAAAAACGTGAAATAAGATTTTAACCTTGTACCATAATGTATTACAAAGTGAGCTCTCAATTCACTACCTTTTTTTCTAGGGTGGGTACAAACTGTTCAGCGTGTACTGTTGTAATTATGAATTTATCAGTCAAAATCTTGGAATTGAAAAAACTTCAAACGAATACTGGTAGTTTTTATTCTGTAACAAAATTGTTCATATTCTCTAGAAATTGGTTATAATGTTAATTCAAATGAAAAATGGAGCATATTTACTAATAAGCATACTGACTGAATAGATTTATTTACCTACCGTCGATTTTAATACGAATATACGCATGATTATCTAGAATAAAATTGCATTATGTCTTCGATTGAAAATTAATAAAATTTAATATTTGAAACGTTGCAAAGATTTAACTCTCACCAACCATGACGGTACTTACCTTTCTGTCTGTCTTTTTATGCGTCTTGAATGAAAAGGGAAAAATCTTTTTTCGTCCAATCACTGATACTTTATACACTACTGAAAGTGGAACAAAATCTTTTATTCGTTGCGATTTGGCAGAGTTTGAGAATATTCTCAAAATAAAAAGACTGTGCGAAAAATTGTATTTAAATGACATTTTTTTTATAGCAGCAGACATTCTTGTTATTAAATAGTAACACCTTCTTCATGAACAAAGAAACTCTGAAAAGCTGTTAGCTTTCAGCAATATTTATCTTCACAAATCCAGTTTTCTTTACTGTAATCTAATTGTAAAAGTAGCACTCATCAAATTAGCAATTTGATGAGTCTGCGAAACTTCGGCAAGAAGATGAATTAAGATTTGTCAATCAAATATTTTTGTGATCTTTAGCATGGGTGTTTATGTTTTCACTTTTCGAATTGACTTTGAGTGACTGAAAAATATCTGATAACATGGCTGTAAACTGATAAATAACAAATATGAAAATTATTAAAAAGTCGTTTTACATTAATTTGCAAGCAAAAACTAATTTCATTAAGCCTTCGTCGAAAAATACGCGCATCCAGATTGCTGGATTTTACTATCGTCTCTGTTCAACCATACACTACACATAACCCAAATTTTTTAATCTACAGCCCATAGAGGTCATCGTTGTATCTGTATTTTTACGCATTGCGGTATTTAACATTTTTTTAAAGATTAATAATGTTTTTTCGATTATTACTGGAAGCCTATATCATTTTTTATTTGGTTACGTATTTTTATTATAAATTTCTTAAATAACCCTTTCTCATTTCGTTTATTCACAAGAGGACACTAAGCTCTCAACCACGTCAAACTATTGTAAATAAACATCAGTTTATTCAATTTACTTTTTAAAAAATCGTTCAGAATAAGCGCTTTTAATAGAGTAATTATTTATCAGTATTCAATAAATAATAATAGGGTAAAATATCAACTTATTTCAGTTCTACAGTTTTTAAAAAGTTAAAGGTTGATAGCTATTTCGGATTTCGCCATCGTCAGAACTCGAAATAGCTATCAACCTTTAACTTTTTAAAAACTGTAGAACTGAAATACCTTGATATTTTACCCTATTAAAATGGAGTTCTACCAAGTAAATGCCAAATCAATAAATAATAAGAAGTCGCCATTCAAATATGACAGAATAGTATATTTATTTATTTTTTTTCCGTGTCGCTTTTACGTAAATATTTACTTCTGCTACGTTAACACGCAAACACTGATTTAGAATTAAAATAGTTTTCCTCAACTGATTTATAATATTTCCATGAAAACGTTGCACGCCAATCCCATTAGTAGAATGCAGGCGAATCGTTAGTGACATCTGACATCGCGTACCTAAAAGAGGCTTCAGCAGGATTGCTTCCCTTCGTGAATATCACAGATTTTTTAAGCAGATGTCCATTACGTTCTTGATCCTTTTTGAATAGTTCACCTTCGTCAACGTACAAACATAAACTTACCAAACTGTGTTGTCTATTCACTGAGCCCCCGACGGATTTAGAGATTCATTTCAAATTATTTATTCCATCTTTATATGTCTACATAATACATTATAAATATTACATTTATTTATACTGTGGTAATAAAGTGTTTGACAGATCTTGAAATACTCACATACGATCGTGTTGGATAGTGTAATATCGTTTAAATCATTTATTTTATTCAGGCTTGGAAGCACTAGATTCTGTGATATATATTCAATGCTCTTTCAACATTGTAATATCAAAAATTAGATTAATTAATTAGCATAGTGGTTTATTTTAAATTTATTTATAAGGTTCAAAGAGTGAGATACGACGGTCTTAAAATGATATCATAACTAAAATTCATGAATTAGAAACATAATAAAAACAATGTTACATTAACGTATGAATTTGGTTTGGACCACACAAATAAATTAGTGCGTAGGCTTGCAAACACTAAACATTTATATTACAAACATTACAATTATTTTACATGCTTCATGTCGCAAACGTTTTGAAATTCAAAACGTTTTAGCTCGTGGTCAAATGACAAGTACGTTTAACGACTTTCAATTTTGTTATCAGTACTTACTACTTTCTGTTTTATACAAAACTCTACAATTTATCGTCTTTAAATGACGATTATATGATATTCTACCATACGTTTTTTATTGGATTGGTTTAACAAAAACTAATCAGGTATCTCGAAAAAACCACTTTTCTATAAATGAAAAAATAACGCACACAAATAAAACTTTTGAACAACATGAGTAAAATATAAATTTAAATGTTATGCAATAATAAAGTAAATAAACTGTTGTCAAATTATACATAACAATTATTTTTTTCAAAGATGCAGCAAAATAACGGGAAGATAGCGTAAGTAAAAACTAAGCCGATTTTCTGATGACGCTAATAGAAAATGCACTAAAGCTTTCAGACGACACCGCAGCTATTTTTTATTTGTTTTATTTTGTTTGTCAGACTATAATCTTCAATGGCGCCTCTGAAACCACAAGCTGCTGGTAATTAACATTGTAAGGCATTAAGAGTTATTTAATGTAAGCTATAAATTATACAAAAAAGCTCTTTAGCTAAACTTTAAAGCTTATTTAATGCACATATTTTTTTCATGGTGCTCGTTACGAGTTTTTTTGCTACTTTTCAGAGTGAAAATCTAAAGGTTCTACTAAACTTATCGTCCGTACAGGTTGTGTGAAAACGTTTCGTCATTATTTAAAAATATATTATGCTTACTCATAGTTAACGAACGCATCCACTGATTCGTTTGATTTTCATTTAAATGTAGTACTGTAAACCTTGAATTTTCTTATTTACAATTGCACCCACTTGAATTTCTCAATATCAAGGAATGGCTTTAAGTATCGACGAAGTATATTAAGTTGAATAAAAAAGCACAACTATAACTAACAACGTTGTTTCTTTAATATTGTATACATAAACATCTTTTTTGTACTTACAACATATAATACATTTAAAAAAATGTTTTATACATATAAAATTGTACAATATATTTTAAACGGCTTATGAAATTTATTATTTCACATAAAATATTGGTATTCGACCAGTCACCCACGGAAGATGTCACAGGACTTGAAAGTCCTTAGAGGTCAGCAACTGGCGGAGAATTGAGCTGAATGGACAAGATTAATTGAGGCGGCCAAGGTTCACTCCGAACTGTAGCAGCAGAAAAATATGAAGAAAGAATAACTCACAAACGATGCCAAATTGTTAAATGTCTTTTGCTTGAAATCTTACGATCGATATGTATGGAGAAAAGTTGTGCGGTCATTCATATAACTAAATGATGTTTAAGATATTAAAAACTGCATTTTAAGCACACATTTTAGTCGAAACGATGTTGTTTTCGAATGTATGACATATATGGAAATGCTCGTAAATAATTGCTATACGAATATAATATGTATTAATCATGATAATAATTTTAGTCGTTAGTAAAGTACATTGTGATAATCCTAAACTAAAACAACCGTGTATCATCTTTCGATAAATATTCCTATGAACATTATTCATACAATAATTAATATTAAATCTACGCCGTAGAGACTGCGGTGCAAATTCTACGGTTTAGATACTACCGTATAGTCGCTTCGGCATCCCGATGCAAACTTCTCAATTATCTTCATCGGAAGATTTATCGGCCATTCTTTGTGTAACGTGAATTTGAATAGCAGGAATTAATACGCGAGGGATATCCTACAAGACAATCGAGCCGAGGAAGCCTAAACAAACAGCGTCCCATTGTGGACACGTGAGAGTATGAAGCCCATTTCAATGGGACTGTAAACTCTCGTGGGCCGAGTGAATAGAGTAATTACCCAAGGGTAAGTTAATGTGAGCTACTTTACCTTCATATATAGGAATATTTTGTTTATTTATACTTTTTTTCATAGCAATATTCCGTCCTAATTATTTCATATTAAAATATTAGAATAAAATTTATTTGAATGTACATTTACTAAATTATAAAAAAATATATGATACTTCGGCTATCAAAATCAAAACAATACATTTTTTATAGAAATATGTTGTTTTGTTTTGTAAATCTTGTAAATAAACACAAACAACTAGAAGATGCGTAATAAAATATTGTCTATTAGGTTTTTAAACGTTTTATTAAGCTACTGACAGAACTGCTAAATGCTGCATAAAACTGTGTAATAAAAATGTTCAGTTTTAGTACAAACAACATCAAATTCAATTTACTGTCTTAAATACATAACGCTAAAACTATTGGAAAACATTATTTCAAGTACAATTCAAGAATTGGTAGGTGCAATAAAGATAACATTTTCAATGTGGTATTTATTATATTAAATATAAAATATTACACATTTTATACAAATTAAATTAAACCAACGTTTAAAGTTTAAAACCAAAAATAATAAACTCTTAAAATGACAGTTTTTCTTGATGTATTTATTTATATTATTCTAATAAAAAATGACCGACTACATTTTAAACACGGATTTTTAAAAAAAAAATTATCAACAAAAAGATTTAATTGATTTCTATTTTGAATGCCCACAGTTTTTAATTAAATTATCCGCAGCTATTTGTAACAAAATTGTATTATCCGAAAAAATTCACTACGTATATTAAAGCCTTTTTTGAGGTCGAATCGGCACGAAAGAAGGCTCAGTATACGACTTCGTGAAATTTTTCATTGCTACATTAATTTTCGACTATAAACAGTTAGTATTATTGTTCGGGAGCTTTATTACGGTGAAAGCGTTACCGAGCCATAGACATATCGACTAAATAACGAACCAATAACCAAGGTAACTTTTATACTCCTTTTAAAAAACATGCCTTGTAAGGGGTCTAGTCACTAAAATTTATTACATTTTGGCTTTATATATATATATATGTGATACAAAACCATTTCCGAGCCTTTTCAATTCATTTGGCATTGTCACAATAAAAAACACCGCTTTCATTTATCAAATATTAAATTATTTACGTAAAATATTTTGTACTGAAATTTTGTAAAAATGTTTCTATTATAATCACAAAAAAAGTTTTAAAACGTTTTTTCTTGATTCACCAATTAATGAAGAAATAACCTTATTATATGAGAAGGTTAAATTATAATTTTACCTATACATTGGATTGAAAATTATCTTATTTGTTTTAAGTAGGGTTTATTAGATTATTTTTTTTCCATGTCCGCTCCTAATGTGGAGTATATGGCTTCCTAATGAAGGTGTCTCAATAAAAGTTTTGCCACGAGAACTGTATTTTACTCAGTCGCTCAACCTCTCTTTTTCGAAGAGAGTAGTAGGGATAGAATGATAAGAATAGGAGAGGACTCTTGGTAAGCTAATCGCTCTCGCTACACCTAGTTGTTAAAGAATCGTAAATGGTGGGAGGGACATTAAAAACATCCATGCCTTCGAACAAAAATCGACAAATCGATCGGAAAAAATGCTGTTCGTGCTGGGACTCGAACCCGTGAGGTCTTGCAAGGAAGCCCACAACGATAACCGCTGCGCCAAACTTACAATGGTAAATTTGTATGTTAATAGTTTTTTTGATGAAATAAAACCCGTCGTAATTTTGATAAATAAAGTATGTGGAATTAGTACAAAATGTGCTTTTTTTGTAAATAATGTCTTTTACCAAAAATTTACAGTAAACACCTTAAAAGTGAAGAAGAAGAGAAATAAATTGAGTGGCAATTTATATTGTTCACAATGTTTTTTATTCTTAAAAAAATTGTGTTTGCATGTATTTTTTGAATATGATAATAGTATTCTTTTGTCAATGTGAAATCAATTTTTTTCAAGTGTCTTTTATTTCAAACACAAAAGTTGGGGGATGGATGATTAAAATTACGTTGCATTATTCATAACAGATTCAATGTTTGCTCGAAAGACGCGTCTTGCTTTGTATAAAGCTTATTATGATTCAAAATGTAATGGTAAATAGAGGTGTAATTTGAATATTCTGAGCCAATCGCAAAAATTTGCATTCTATTGATCAGGTTACACAGGTACATTACAGAAAACTGTCGTCAAATAAGAAAATTTTCAATAAACAACCAGACAGTATTGATATAACATACAGTACACATCGTTATCTCGGAAAAATATTATTAAAGAAAACAACTATTTAAATAGCCGTCATATGGTAAATGACAGTCAAAACAAAAATAGTTATTTCTAATAACATTCTCTGAATTTCTGTAACATTCATAACAACAAAAATGATCATTCCATATTAATTCTTTTATATTCCAGTATTTTTGATTCGTGGTTGTACTTATGAAATATATAAGAGAGTGACTGTTTCTAGGATCATCAAGAACAGGCATGTCCAACTTTTGGCTTGCGGGTAGCATGTGACCCAATTGAAGTCGTGGTGGTCATGACATTCATTTGTAGTAATGTAAGTGTTATGTGTGACAGCGATAGCCGACTGGGCAAGACAGAACGAATGTAGAGCAGTCCTATTGCATGTGCTTGTTAATATCTCACTCTGATGGACTGATTTAAAGACGGCTGTGTATCCTTCAAAGGATATTAATTTTAAAATCTAGATAATGTTTTACAATATTGACATGAATGCAAGTAAACACGTGCCTATAGAAAATATGTATTGTTTGCATAAGTTAGTACATTCTGTGACTCGACCACAAGTGTGTGGCCCATCAAAGACATGAAATATTTAGTTTGGCTCACTAAACGATTTCAATTAGACGCCCCTGATCAATTAGTTGAAATTTTGAATACATTTCAGTTTTATGTCTATTTTTTTAAATAAAAATATCGATTTCAAAGCTAAATTAGTTGACTATTACATTTTTTTACATATAAAATATAACATATCAGTAAGTAATACTGGCAAGGTTTTCCAATGTTTATTTTTTAATTGTTTTGAATTTAGTTTATATTCAACGGAAAAAAGAATAAAATTGATTTAAATTTGATAATTTTGCTACTCCACTTGTAGAGCTACAAACTGTGACACGTGTTTTGCCTCTTTCTTTTGATGCTTCCTTAAGAGACAAAACACGTGTTACATTTTGTAACACAACAAGTCGAGTAATAAAGTTATGATTTTATTTTGTTATCAAAAATGAAATTTTACAAAATCGCTGAATCCATCAATAAGAGAAAAGAATATTTTGAGGTTAACTATTGAGTGAATTTTGGGTATTTTTTTAAAACTGAAAACTATTTTTTACTCTAATTTCTGACTATTTTCGTAAAAATAATGTAGTAAGTACAACACTGAACCCTTTGAGCAGAGTGTGTAGACAGTTTAAAATAATATGCAATCTAAAAATCTTAACCACGCAACATTGCCTAAATCGTCTCTTATACAGCTGCGGTAGTTAATTTAGTGCCGAAAAACTGTCGAGTGAATGGTGAATGTAAGGTTTCATTTACGGCTATATAGGGGCGTAGGGATAATTACCAACCCCGTGTGACGCTGGAACAAAGACTCGTCAGGATATTTATGGCTGACGACCCTTAAAGGGCAAACGGTCGCGAGGTGGGCCACCACGACTGCTTGATAGAAGGGCCAGTAGGATTTTAACTATCTTTGCCCCGTATTTACTCATAATTAATTGGGGTCACTTGTAAACTGGGCGACACAATCATGGAGCCATTCTTGCAGGGAGTCTGTGATATGAGTCATTTAATTCCCGTCTAATTAAGATATTGACACGTTTTTAAGAGGATTATTATCGACTCAGACTAAACTTATCTTAAATATTTTACTACTGCATATACAAGGAAACGGAGATTTTAGTACTGCGTGATTGCAAAATAATGCATTTTATATAAGCAAATCTAAAATAGTTTCCATTCTTTAAAAAGAGAAAATATTCATTTCAATTCGTGTTCAATACACCTAATATTTTTTTACGCAATACATTGGTTCCAGTAAGTTACGAGAAAAAAATCTTATTTTCATTTAATTTAATAAATTGGTTCCAAATCCGCATAAAAACGTGTCAAAAATGTATGAAAAAACGTAAAAAAAATCTGGTAAATTCAAAATCGCGCAAAAATAAAGCACATAAAAAAGGGTTGGGTGTATACCGCTTCATTCGTTTGTTGGGATAGAGCTTTCTAATTATAAGTCGTCGCATGCATGATCGAGAGCTTTATTTCACTTGATCATTCAAAAGTAGACCAAAAGCTCAGATACGTAGAAGTTTCATACATAATAAATAATGATTAAATAAAACACTTCCGCACGTGCTCTCTATTTTTTTATTTTCAGTCTATTAAAACACACAGATTATTATGACAACTAATAAAGAGTGAGGTTACATTACACAAAAAAATATCTATTAAAGTTTTAGCAACAACAAAGAAAATCGAAACTATCAATAAACAAAGCGTGCGGGGTGAATTTTCGTAGGGACAAAATTTGAAAAAATCTGCGACAAAACAATTTACCGATCCGGTAGCGACGTGGGCATGTCTGCGCTATACACATGAACTACAAAAACAAATACATTTAACTTCAATGACTTTTTTTTTAAATTTAAAATTTCGACTGAAGGTGCTTGGTGGAATTTCAATATTAAATTTGAATCGTTCAAATTATGTACACTCCCACAGATTTTGTCACTAACGACCCGGGTTCCGCCTTTCGGCATCTTCAGGCGTTCAGTTCAAGTCAGTTCAAGTTCATCCGTGCACTTGAACGCCTGAAGACGCCGAAAGGCGAAACCCGGGTCGTTAGTGACAAATCTGTGGGAGTGTACATAATTTGAACGATTCAAATTTTAATGAATTTACTTGCTCTATCAATCACGTCAATTACGATTGTTAAAGGTGTTAAAAGTCAGCTTCGGACACTTGCACAAAACGTGAAGGAAGTTAGACAACGTTAGAAAATGTCTTCTTCTTTGGTCATGTTTGCTCTCTATGTAGAGCATGTGGCCGCCACACGTCACCTCCATATTTCCCTATCTCCGGCCAATTGCTTTACTTTCTCCCATGACATGCCAGCATCCTTCAGCTCCGCCGAGTACATCTTATGGATAGTACCCGACGAACGTCCGGGGCGCTGGAATCCCACAAGTCGAGAGAAGAGGCAGGCAGGATTGAGGCTTTCCGGAGGCATCCGCAGCACGTGACTCAGCCAGTTCCAACGCCACTCCATAACCACTGACGTGACAGGACGCTGTCTTGTACGCTCTCTTATCTCTGAATTCCTCACAAAATCAAACCACCTCACCCCCATTATCCGACGCAGGCATCTGTTCTCAAAGCTCAGTATACGGTTTTTCTTAGTCTTCGTTAGGTGCCATGATTCGCAACCGTAAAACAGTACCGGCAGAATGCAATATTGACATCACAAAACAGCTGGTACAATTAAGCCAATTAGAAGTATTTGCCCTACTATTTTACAAATATTTTAAGTCGCTATGGTATACATCAGTGGTTCCCAAAGTGGTTCCTGTGGACCTCCAGGAGTCCGTCAGACCGCTGAGAGGGTCCGTGACAAATTGAAAAACATTTAGGGGTGCGTGGACAACGTCAGGGGGTCCGCGGAAGAATAAATATTTTTAGATAAGAGAGTTTGAGCGACTGACTAACAAACAGTTCTCGCAGAAAAACATCTGTTAATATACCTCCATTAGAAGGCCATATGCTCCACATCAGAAGCAGACATGGATAAAAAAATACCATTCGAGGCATAAACATTATTATTTCACTTGGGGGTACACGGTCAAGTTTTTCCTTCAAAAAGGGTCCATGGGTATAATAAGTTTGGGAATCACTGGTATACATACTAACATACACACATATCGTTTCGCCGTACAAAGAATGTCGTGTACTCCACTCAAAAAAAAGCAGCACGGCTCTTATAATTGCAAAACAAAATATTATGAGTTGCCTCTAAAGCCTTTTTCTACATTTTAAACCTTAACCTTTGTTTGTTGAAAGCGGATAAAATTTCCGTGATAACCACAACGCCGACGTGTCCTCGTTATGGTTAATTCACCTCGTGTTCCGTCAAGAAGTACCTACCTCGCCTCCTTGTTTTGACGCGAGAGGTGATGGGTATGTCCTAAATCAGCTTTATATCCACCTTAACGAATATTTACCGTGCCCGTGTTATCACTATTAACTGAAGGGGATCAAGAAAGTTGCGTGAGAGCTTACATAAAGGTGTATAATGCAATTCAAAATTTTATGGCCCATAAATGTCTTAATAAAATTCTTGAATTTCAGTGACCAGCTTTTATTTGAGGAAGTCAGGCTTGGTTAATGAGTTATTTTAGAGTCAACGTGTGATATAAATCCTTTTAATACCTGCCTTCTCTTTTACAGTTCAATTCGGTCTTATAATAAAATGTTATTTGTTGAGCCTAAAAGTCTTTTAACAGCATTACTTGAACGAAAAGTTTTCTTACGTAAACCTTAAACCTCGCAATACAATTACTTTTTCATTAATGGTGTGTATAATTTTTCGCAAAAATCTGTTGTTTTATTAAAATTTAAATATCTATATATTAATAGTCGTTAATGTCCGTCCGTCCGTCCGTCCGTCTGTCTGTCCGTCTGTCTGTAAATTGTCCCCGATTTCCCCTTCCCCTCCTCCGCCCCAGCCACGCTGTCAACATTTTTTTATTCATACTAAAGAGATACTTTTTTCGTTTGTATATTATGGTCGCGATTTCGCCTATTCGATGACGTCAAGAAAGACGGTCCCCCTCCCCCCCATCCTGCCCCGCTGTCGTCATTAATTCATTTCTTCATTTTTCTCTGACGTCATGAGTGAATTTTTGAAATCATGACATTTTTATTTTATTATGTGTAAAAACAATTAATTTTCAAAAAATATTCTCTCCAGCTGTGGGATTCGATACCATGCCCCAATTTTCATGCGCGTCGTTCGGACGGCTTACACACTGGTCTACGAATCCTCTTGAGAAAAGCGATATAAAAACTTTATATAATTTAAATAATACAAAGCAAAAAATAAGAACGCGTTTTAAGTGAACTAATAATGACATCTGTGGGTGAAATCTTGCACTAAACGATATTGAATTCCAAGATTTCCACCTGCAGGGTTGTGAACGGCTATATAGGGCTGCTCAATTATATATAATAATTTAATTAACTATTTATTTATATATATACGAAAAATGGTTGTTAGCAAATTTAAACATTATTCCAAAAATTAAATAATTTACGAGGTCTATTTCTGCTAATAGAAAAAATAATTGTTAGCAAACTTAAACATTATTCCAAAAATTAAGTAATTTACAAGGACTATTTTTGCTACTATGAAAAATAATTGTTAGCAAACTTAAAAATTATACCAAAAATAAAATAATTAACGAAATTTCTGCTTCTAAGAAAAATGGTTGTTAGCAAACATAAACATTGTTCCAAAAATTAAATAATTTACAAGGTCTATTTCTGCTAATAGGAAAAATAATTGTTAGCAAACTTAAACATTATTCCAAAAATTAAGTAATTTACAAGGACTATTTTTGCTACTATGAAAAATAATTGTTAGCAAACTTAAACATTATTCCAAAAATTAAGTAATTTACAAGGACTATTTTTGCTACTATGAAAAATAATTGTTA
This sequence comes from Himalopsyche anomala, assembly GCA_031772345.1. Taxonomy (NCBI): domain Eukaryota; kingdom Metazoa; phylum Arthropoda; class Insecta; order Trichoptera; family Rhyacophilidae; genus Himalopsyche; species Himalopsyche anomala. The sequence goes on along the minus strand of CM062822.1, from coordinate 8,316,677 downwards.
GCAAACTTAAAAATTATACCAAAAACAAAATAATTAACGAAATTTCTGCTTCTAAGAAAAATGGTTGTTAGCAAACTTAAACATTATTCCAAATATTAAATAATTTACGAGGTCTATTTCTGCTAATAGGAAAAATAATTGTTAGCAAACTTAAACATTATTCCAAAAATTAAGTAATTTACAAGGACTATTTTTGCTACTATGAAAAATGGTTGTTAGCAAACTTAAAAATTATACCAAAAACAAAATAATTTACGAGGTCTATTTCTGCTAATAGAAAAAATAATTGTTAGCAAACTTAAACATTATTCCAAAAATTAAGTAATTTACAAGGACTATTTTTGCTACTATGAAAAATAATTGTTAGCAAACTTAAAAATTATACCAAAAATAAAATAATTAACGAAATTTCTGCTTCTAAGAAAAATGGTTGTTAGCAAACATAAACATTATTCCAAAAATTAAATAATTTACAAGGACTATTTTTGCTACTATGAAAAATAATTGTTAGCAAACTTAAAAATTATACCAAAAACAAAATAATTAACGAAATTTCTGCTTCTAAGAAAAATGGTTGTTAGCAAACTTAAACATTATTCCAAAAATTAAGTAATTTACAAGGACTATTTTTGCTACTATGAAAAATAATTGTTAGCAAACTTAAAAATTATACCAAAAACAAAATAACTAACGAAATTTCTGCTTCTAAGAAAAATGGTTGTTAGCAAACTTAAACATTATTCCAAATATTAAATAATTTACGAGGTCTATTTCTGCTAATAGGAAAAATAATTGTTAACAAACTTAAACATTATTCCAAAAATTAAATAATTTACGAGGTCTATTTCTGCTAAGAAAAATGGTTGTTAGCAAACTTAAACATTATTCCAAAAATTAAATAATTTACGAGGTCTATTTCTGCTAATAGGAAAAATAATTGTTAGCAAACTTAAACATTATTCCAAAAATTAAGTAATTTACAAGGACTATTTTTGCTACTATGAAAAATAATTGTTAGCAAACTTAAAAATTATACCAAAAACAAAATAACTAACGAAATTTCTGCTTCTAAGAAAAATGGTTGTTAGCAAACTTAAACATTATTCCAAATATTAAATAATTTACGAGGTCTATTTCTGCTAATAGGAAAAATAATTGTTAGCAAACTTAAACATTATTCCAAAAATTAAGTAATTTACAAGGACTATTTTTGCTACTATGAAAAATGGTTGTTAGCAAATTTAAACATTATTCCAAAAATTAAATAATTTACGAGGTCTATTTCTGCTAATAGAAAAAATAATTGTTAGCAAACTTAAACATTATTCCAAAAATTAAGTAATTTACAAGGACTATTTTTGCTACTATGAAAAATAATTGTTAGCAAACTTAAAAATTATACCAAAAATAAAATAATTAACGAAATTTCTGCTTCTAAGAAAAATGGTTGTTAGCAAACATAAACATTATTCCAAAAATTAAATAATTTACAAAATTTCTGCTATTACGAAAAATAGTTGTTAGCAAACTAGAACATTATTCCAAAAATAAATAATTTACAATTTAAATACTGCAGGGCAGGGCTGTCGATATACGCCCCGAGATATTTCTTTTACTATCAGAATTTCTGGATTATTCAATAAATAGGTTAGTAATTTATTTTTCACGCCAGTTACTTTTCTGACTACTTAAAAATGCAACAAAAATCTCTCCGTTGAGGTCAACGGGCTTACAGCTAGTTATGTATAATAAGTAATATCATATTATACTATGTTAACAAATAGTTAAAAACTATACGTATATGTGATAATTTTTTAGTATTACACATCCTATGTTATCCTATAATAGTATCGTTAGTTCTAATTAATATACTGTTGTAGGAACAATATTTTTAATGCAGTTGTTGATTTTTATAACATAACAATTGGTTAATATCGTAAAAATTATTAGAGAAAAATAAATATTTAATATTTATTTTTTTATAAAATAAATATTTTATAAAAAAAAATGAAAAACTTTATAATTGCCAAATTTATTTTTCTTCTCATAAAATCTTTTTTTAGACTATTCTATTTAAAATCTGATTCTGTTTATTGTTTTATTATTTACCTTGTGACTATAATTGTTTCATATTTACTGTAGGAATATGTTCCTTATTAAATAAAATAGATAAACCTAAACCCCAATTTATTTTAATAAGTATAATAAAAAACTAACTATGGCATCTTTAAAAATCATTTATAATAGTTTGCTTTGCTTATGCAGTTTATAATTTAACACTGAAATTAATGTGACATTTTTTTATAATTTTTAGATTTTTTTTTTACTTTTTCGTGCAACTTTATGTTTTATTTTTCGTTGCATTAAAATGACAGTGTAATATTCGAATGAAGCGTGGTTAAAATAATGCACTTGACACAGTTGTCAATGCAACTATATTAAAAAGTTATAGGTACATCGTGATTACATTTAAGGACAGAGTTTCACTAGAAATACAAATATTTAATCTCCTTGACCACAATTCTAGTCTGCTAGTTAGCTTAATGAAAATAATCGGATAACAAAGTTGAATATTTGTCGACGCAGAACCTTTCATTTATGTCAAAAGTAAGTAAATTTGCTCAGTAAAATTCATTAGATTCAAGCTCGAGTAAATTATTCATTTTTTAATGAAATTCTATATAATGACGGTGATGGTGTAATGCAATACTTAGACTTTTTTTCAATCACATGGCTTAATTTTATTTTTTTCAAGAAGATAATTTTAGTAACATATTAAAGTTAACAACACAGTTCTATTAAACACACAATAATTGAATGTGTTACAAAATGTGATTCGTGATTTGCTACTTTAAGAAGGAAGATCAGACAAAACGTCAAGATTTAAAAATGACATAATGGAGTAATAATGGACTAACAAAATTATTAAATTTAATTTTATATTAAAAATGATCTTCCACAAAGTGATCGCCAAATCCATTTTAAATACACAATAATTTCTTCAGACCGGTTTTCTCTTATTAATTTTCAAATGGTTAAAATGGATAGACTTTTTCTTAGAATTAGTTTAATTCAATATAATTGTATTTATTTGTAACATTCAAAAATAGTATCATGCACTCAACGAAATTTGTCGCCTTGGTGAAAAACTGCTTTGTACAAATAAATTTCAAACCCATTTTATTTATATGCATTCTTATATATATATTTTTAACCGTGTTCGTTCCCAGTGTGGAGCATATAGACACATAATGGGAATGTCTCGACAGAAGTCTTTCCACGAGAACTACTCGACACTCAGTTGCTCAACCTCTCGAGGACAGGATTAGTGGTTAACTTATCGCTCTCACTACGCCCCGTTTTTAGGATAGGATGGAGGGGGGGATTCAAAACATCATAAACATCCATGCCTTCGTTTAGAAATTCAAAAATTTAATAAAAAATAACATATAAAACTGTCGGTGTTGAAATTTAATCTCGTGACCTCCGTTACCGAAATCGACTACGTTGACCACTTGACATCGCAGGCAGAAAATTTCATCATGAATTTATATATTTATTATAAATTTATTTCCGGCACTATCAACTCTTTGTTTTCGATAGGTATCCATAAGATAATCTTCAACGTCCCATGTCTTGAATCGTATAGATCAGTGGTGCGCACCATTTTTTATCTTAGTGCTAGTAATCCAATTTTATTTTTTTTATATGCCAACACAAAGGATTAAAAACACGCCAACTAATTATGCCACATAAAAAAACTAAATATACATACCAAAACAGAGACAATGCTATGTAGATCAGTGTTTCTCAATCGGGGGCAGGTGGCCACCCTCGGGACCAGAGTATGTTCCAATGGGGCCACCGGTAAATATCCATAAACTCCCATGTTTTAAAAATCGGGCAGCAACAAAATATTTTGAAATTTCGGTAAGAGCTAAAAAAAAAGGTCTCGCGTCTTTTCATTTTAGAAAATCCGTTAATTGCTAGGTATAATAAATTGGCCAATGACAATTTTTTTTCGAAAAAAATATAAAAAACGGATATGGGGGCAACGAAAAAATATGAGACTAAAAAGGGGCAACAGACCTAAAAAAGTTGAGAAACTCTGATGTAGATCATTTTTGCATATTTAGTTCACAGCAATAAAAATGTATCATTGATCGTTATTTGTGGGGATGCTTTAATTACCACATTTTATGAAAAGACAAAAGGTAAGCTTACAAAAAAAAATAATGCATTCAAGAAACATCTTCCAGATTTATATTTAAATCGAAAAACGTTCAACCGTTTAACCTTTAATAAGACAACTTCTGAATACCGCCCAATGATACCGAGCCAAAGTGGATTGCAATGAAGCTTTTAACTTTACATTTTTTTCTAGCTCCACCCTATTACCCAATCATTCAAACATGTCAGGAGCATTCTTCGTCGAACAAGTGAAGTTCTCGAAGGGAAATGAATGATTAAGCTGAACCAAGCAGCCGCGTTAATCGAATGTATTTTTTTCATCTCGCATTCGGGTTTCCGGCGTAAACGGATTTCAAAACAATACGCATTAAACCACACCAAGGGTGTAATCGATATTCTTGATTTTCTGGGTGAAAACGTAAAACGTTTTATCAAAATTAGGTCGCGTTGAATATTTTTTGAAATACTTCAAATAGCACATACTTATGAATACTACTACTCGCGTATTAAGAATACATTCACCCAAACTCAACAAAGAATGTTAATTTATATGCTCTAAAATTTTCAAATCTCTGTTTAGATCTAACAATAAACACTATAAATATGTTGAGTATGAAAATAGAACGTAGCACGATGTTATTTGAAAAGAAATATGTATAATTAATGGGTGTGTAGTGATGGTAGTCGACTACTGCTTCATCAAAACTGCTCTGGCAAATATCCTTCTAAGAAGTCTAGAATAAATATTGAGTGTCGCTCTCGAAAGCAAGTAAAACAATGAGTAATCTTTTCAGATATAAGTTAACAATTATACTCTTTTGTTATTCAGGAAACTGAATGCCTAATTCTTCATTCTAGACATAAATGTAGTTTGAATATATAGGAAAAATTAGTTAAAAAATATATTATATGTATTTTCTATCTCACTTGTCCTGTATACTCATACTATATGTAAAATATTTATAAATTGACTGTTTGTTGCAAAAATTTATCAATTAAGAAGAATTACATCAAACAAAGTCCTTTTTTCTCACTTTGCATAAACTCGAAAAATCTTTAAGAGTCTAACATTAAACAATACTGATCCAAAGATATACCGTTAAAATTAATATTTAGTATTTAATTCAAATACCAGAATAAAAGACATCATAAAATAGGCTTATGTTATTCTTACGAAATAAACTTAACAACTTCTAGCATCAATCCGACGATATATTATATGAGCCCTCGAGAGGTGAAGTGAGCCAACTATTATAATGGTAAAACTTTGTTCTTGGAATTGCAAGTACAATCGCGTATATATATTTAGTTGGTGTTTTGTTGGATTGCATATTTTTATTTTACGGAGATAACATTATTACAATGTATTACAATATTACTATGTAACTTCACTTTTACGAAACTTTTAGACGTGTAAAATATTACAACGCATCTAACTTTTTTTTTAAATACCACTTGGCTCACTTCACCTCTAATGGCCTCCATTTTTCATTAGTAGAAAAACTTTTAGATATAATATTATGTAAATATTGTCGCAATAATAATAAAATATTAAAACAACAACCTCGTAAAATACATTACCTAAATAAAAAAAGAAAAGGTGTTCATAAAACTCTATTAGTTTGTTGTTCATTTACTATTACTCAAAAACGTTTCATTTATAAATTATATAAATGCATGACAAGTTAACTTACAAAAATATTTAGGCTTGATAATAATTATAAAAGAAAATCGCATACATTTCGTGTACAATTATAACTTTGTGGATGTCTATTAGCTGACATTTGTTATAATCGACAGATTGTACAGACATTATCCTCTCAGATTCATAATGTGTGGCAATGTGGCATGCACTGCGCTCCTAATAATGCCACCAATAGTGAATTATCACCGCCGTGCCGAAGCAATTTCTATACCAGTGTCTCTGTAAGTGGGGCCCGCAAAAGATGATTACCCGACGCGCTTCAATGGGAACATGCTACAGGAGAAACGGCGTCAGAATTATTTAAAAAACAAAAGCAACGAATTTAGTATTAGTAAATACCTCACAGTTGTTTTTGATTTGGATTGATTATTTTACATCAACGTCGGGGTAACTTTTTATATTGTATGGACAATTTAATTTTTATGTAACCTATGTATATAATGATTGAAAAAACTTAAGAAAAAATGACTTCAGTTGAAAGGCCGCAGGTTCCCCTCTCCTGTCATACACTTCCTGCAAAGTAGTGACATTCTAGTGAATAGACGTCATGAATATAATGTTTTCATTTTTTTTTATCCATATCCGCTCTTAACGTTGAATTAAATCTAATTTAGGATTTCAACAGAAGATATTTTACGATATTTAAGCCATTTGATCAAACTATCTTTGACTTTTAAGACTAGGAAAAATCGGTTGATGGCTTTTTCATTTACGTAATGATTTCAGATTTGGGTGGATTTTTGGGAATGTATAAATGTATATAAAAAAAAAAAAAACTAAACAATAATTGTTTTCTTTTTTTAGGGTGTTCACTGTCAATACTTGGTGGAAAGGCATTATATTAGTAAAAACACAATATTCCTTTGTACTTCATTCACAGTGAAACCGGTCCTGACATATTAAATAAAGTGGAATGAAGTACAAAGGAATATTGTGTTTTTACTAAAATAATTGTTTTAGTAACGAACATCTGGTATGATTCAAAATCAGGTCCGGGACTACAAAACTATTACTTAATATTACATTGTTGGCTTTACATAAACGAATTTGGAAACGACTATAAACATAAAATAATTTCGCTTTAATTTTGATTATGATATAATATGCACATCTTCAAGAACGTGAATGCCATAGTTTAGCAAGCGCTGTTTTATTTAGTAGACTGGTATTACGTGTTAATTGCGTTGGCTTCTGTTTGTTCTAGTATAAGGTCTATTATTATCATCTGACGAAATGTGAAGTGTTTATTATATTGATAACAACAGCTTTCGGCTTGATGTGGGCGACAAGAAGACACAAGTCGTTTAAAATTATTCCGAGAAAACACGCTTTGCCTTTGTTTTTCTTATATGAGTAAAGGTTTATATCCATACAACTTTTGCTTGTTAGAAATTTCGGTGAAATATTTACAACCTATTGATAACACAACCTTAGGCTTTGAATGTAAAAGATATAATGATGCGTAGTTTCATAAATACAAATTCCACATATTCAAATACATTCATCAAATATCAGTACGAATACACTTTTCCCTTAGCGTATAAATAATATTTACTGATGCTCGAAGTATTTTTTAGTAAAATAATTTTATTTTACATATTTTGCTTGTAGTTTTATTTCAATAGAAGACATAACAAAGTCTAATTTGAATAGTTCACAAATTGGATACTTCTATCAATTGTGTTACCGGGATTCGCTTTTCACTATTTTAAAAATTTAAAGGAAAAAATGATCTCGAACTGATAATAAGTAAGTATTTTATATAGTCTATAAACATTACACAGGTTGGTTGTTGAGTATCCCACCACCACCCGTTATGTGTATGCAGCCGCATTGTCACGGCCGCCTTCCATAACGCAATGCGATGAAGAAAAGAAAAGAATTTATTCCACATATTACTGGCCCGATACAGAGCTGCACGGGACCTATCTTTCAACCATGCACTGTTGTGCTTAAAAGATAAAGATAGAAAGAAAAAGAGAATGTGACTGTGCTCAGTCATTTAGTTTAAGTGATATTAAGTATCCTGTGTATCCGTATACTGAGAACCCGCCGTGGCGGAAGAGTTTAGTCTACTCCGCGTTGAATTTAAAGAGGAATCAAGAATATCCCGTTCCCCATATGATGTTGCAAATTTATCGAATGCCTCAAAATTGGCCTTGGTTGAGATCAGGTCAGCGTGGCCTATTGGGCCCTTATGAGGTCGGACCACCGCAAACAGCTCTGCTCGTTCGGCATTCGGTCCCACGTCTCACTTATAATGTTGATCTGATTTTAATGTAAGTATAGTGATTTGATATAAACGAAGAATAATCAACGAGATTATTTGTTTGTTTAGAACAGCTGGATGAAATACTTTAATTTTTAGGCAATGCCTTGTTGAGAGCTATCTGTTAGTTAACCAAAAACATGTATCTCTTATTTTCACCAATAGAGGGAGGGATGAGTAAGTATAAATATCGTATGCTGAAATAAGTAGTTTCCAATTTAAATCCATACAAATTAGATTTTTAATTAGTATTATCTTGTATATATTGCAACAGTTGGTATTAATTTCGAGTTAATTCACCAAGAATGAATTCAAATAAACAATTCAGCGTTTTTTACTGTGATTGTAATTTGATCAAAAAGAAAAAGCCGTGACACCAGCTTGCTTCGTTGACACTATATAATGACTGAGCATGCTTCTGTGAAAGGGCGAAAGCTTTGAGTGGTTGGCATAATCAGATAAAGCCCAATAGTCACGAGAGCAAAGAGCGAAATCCTCCACTCCTTACGTGGCCTTAAAAGTAGGTCTTGAGTGAAAAGGCCAGTGTGCTTTTTTCAGGAACGTGATCTATCTCTTGGCGCCATCTCAGAATATTCAACGAGGCCGCGTTAAATTTAAATAAAGTTGTATTAAATGAGCAAACGAATTTCACTCATCTGTCAAACACTGAAAGCACACAGAAAATATGCCTACTTAATCACAGAGGGTGTATTTTAGAGCTCCAAAAATCTTATTTTTTCCTTAAGCGCATAAGAAAATATTTATTAATCAATTTTCATCTTATCAAACTGAGTTAGTTACTGAAACATTCGTAAAAAGCTTTCGTAGATGTGTTGGCGAGCATCTTATCTTTTTCTTTGCAACACATTGATTGTTTCCCAAGAGTTCAACAGCAGTATATTCATGTATTACATGCCTAATAGATATTTTTAAAGCATTACTATTGAAAATTGTTATATCTACATATAATGTCTTTGACAGGAATGGACGGAACATATGGGCCCATTTGAGGTAAAGTGAGCCAAGCTGTATTTAGAAAAAAAATATACGCGTTTTAATATTCTACACGTCTTATAGTATCGTAAAAGTGAAGTCACCTCAGTTAATACAAATCGAAATAGTGTTATATCCGTATAATAAAAATGTCCAATCCACCAAAACACCAAACAAAGACGTTACTGTACTTAAAAATACAATGAAAAAATCCATTTTACTATTTGGCTCATTTTACCTCTCGAGGGCTTATATTTTAGTTATTTATAAAATCATTTATTATCGGTTGCAACCTACAAATCAAATGGTTTTAGGGTCGCCATGAATAATCGATCAATATTTTTGCCTACCATATCTTTCTTTGAAATTTAAGACGATTATCACGCATTAATTAGTCTTTTGTAAATTATTTAGATAGGCTTTTTAAAAGAGATATACTTTTAAAAAAAAACACATAATCGTAATTTTTTAAGCTCTTCTAGCTGTCAATATTATGAAGTAAAAAAAATTAAACACAATTTAAAGAAAATACATGCATATTTAAGTTTTTATTTCATTTCTCCATCAAAAACCGTCACAGAAGACCACCGTTATCAGCTCAGTTAGCAAATAGCAACAATAATTTTTAAATGTGTAGCCTTCCTTGTTATATATTGTTATACACAGCTTTTCTGCCAAAAAGGGTTTAAAAAATAGGCTTTCACTCAGTTCTTTTCATATACATAATCTTCAAGCTTAGCTAAAAAAATCTCTGTAATCAATCTTAGGATCGGACAGACGAGGTCAGTTAATGAGGCGAGAGATACATCACAATTAACAATTGTTTTGATAGTATTGCATATGCCATAGTGTTAACAAAACTTTTTTGGATCTAAAAAAAGATAATAAGTTGCGAAAGAATTGTTATATCAAGTTGTAATGCAAAAAAAAAATAACACAATGTCTTACATTAAAAAAATAAATACTTCTTTGTACTAATTCCACTTTTATTTAAAAATATCTGGACCGGTTACACTCAATAACGAGCATTATCAACTGAAAAGAGAATATAATATTACAGTGTTATTAATACAAAACAAAATCAACATAGTGTATCAAACAATTGGTATTGGAATAAATTTACAAATAAAGGCACAAAATATGAATAAGTGAAATTAAATTGTCTATTCGGGGCCTATGGGCATAGTGGTCAATCCCTTCCAATCACAAAATAATGAGACATAGCGAGAACAATTAACCTACCACTACTTCTGATCTAACCCTATTATTTCTATCTCTAATCTATTTGAAAAGAAGAGAGGTTGAGCAACTCGATAACAAGCAGTTCTCGCAGAAAATTTCTGTTGAAATACCACTATTAGGAGGCCTTATGCTCCACATTGGGAGTACACATTACTAAAAAATAAAATGTGTATTACCTCTAAAACATAATTTAAAAAAACTCATTTAAAGAATATTTAAAGTCAATTGGCGACCAACGGTAGACGCAAGAGTTTTTTTAGTTCTTATCGGAATTTGAAGATATTTTGTCGCTGCCCGATTTTCTAAACCTGGGGTTTATGGATATTTGCCCATGGCTCCCCAAAACTGTTCTGTGGCTCCCCTAAAGATTTTTTTTTTGTAACTCCCTTAGAACTTGCTGTGTTGAGAAACCGTGGTATAGACATATATTTGAGTAAAGCAGGAGAATCTGTTTTCATACCATTAAGGTCTCTTCACTTTTTATCATATACCATAATGACCATATTACCAACTTTGTGTTCGTTTTATATATATATATATGGATTAAATATAAAGCAATTATTTGAAAACTACTTAACCTTATTAAAAATTAGCAAATTAACAAGTCAAGAAACAAATTAGTATTCGAACACCTGCCATTAGATGAAAGAAAATGTTCCATCAAGTATGTATTTAACTTTATAATATATTCAAGTATTCTTAAAGCCCCATCATTATCATAAAATGTTGATCGTTTAAATAGTTTAAAACATAAAATTATAAAAACGGATTTTTTACCCTCGCCTATTTTGTACGAAAATTTTACAAGCAAGCTATTTTAAACTTAATCGTTGTTCATACTTTACTTAGAATTATTTAAAATAGTATATTATGGGATGGAGCAACATTTCTCACAATCTTTTATCAGGTTTAAAAAAATAAAAGGTTTTTTGGTAGGCTAATATTTCTGAACCTTTTTACTCGAGCCTTTTTCTACGCCATTGCCTTTGAAGGTTAATTTTTTAAAGATGTTGGTTTACTAAATATTTAAAAAAGTGAATTTTCTGAATAAACCTTGTTATTTATTACTATAATGCGTCCTAAAGCTTTCAGAATTTATATATGAGATATTTCATTTTTTGAAATATATTTCTATAATATTTAGAGAATTACATTGAAGTTGACCAATTTTTAACAAATGTACAAATATTTTTTGAAGCAGTAGAAATTTTAATTACCTTACTTTTTTACACCAAATATTAAACAGTCAAACATAGTGTTATAGAGAAGTCGCGAACGAGAGGCAAATGTTATAAGCACTAAATTTGTTTCCGCATTTTAAATTGTCCATTGTCGTGAACGACAAATTAACAGTCATTTTCAATATGCGACGTCAATGTAATAAGGTTTTTGATCAAAACTTATCATAGTTACTATTAAATTGTTAATCGAAAAGTCAGACATTTCGATGAAAGTCAAGTGGTTTTAAGATGACGAAATAAAAAATACAACCGTAGTCTCATCGTTGAATATTGTTAGAAAAAGAGTAAACATGCATATATCTTTAAGTTCTGTTCATCACGATAAATTGACCAAGGTTTCTTTACGATTATATATAGTTAATGATTATTTTTTTTAATTATATTTAGAAATTCACCATTTTAAGATAAATCTTTATGTTTTTTGTTAATGACCTGTTTTACTGAATTGTTTTACGATTACAAATTAGTAACGTTTGTTTGTAAGCGGTCTTTAACATTTTAATTATAGTCATTTAATTATAACATTCATATTTTTTCATTATAATATATGAATTGTATTCTTATTATTTTAATCATTTTTTTGTTAAATATTAGTCTTATATTTTTTTTTATCAATTGAAAAACGTTTGTGATGAGCGAAACTGATCCTGGTTATTATAAACATATGTAGAGTTTTTATTTTTTAATATAAATAATATACATACATCTTTCAATTTGCCAAAATAAAAGATCGCGCATCGTTTAAAAATGACAATAAATCAGATATTATGTGGCAACCTTGAAGCAACTTGATAGTATTTTTTCAGTCACGTACTTTTAAAGTACACACGTGTACTTTATACAAGTATTCCAAAGAAAATATTCATCGTGTACCCAACATGTAAATCGCCACTACTATTATTCATATTACATCAATCATCGTCTTTCAAATACGTTCCTTCGAATTCATCTGACACTACGATAAATTCTAGCCCTTACATATTAAATGAACTCTTTAATCAAGTCATATAAATACTCATGTTTTTAAACCACTTCAATTTCTTCGATATTCTTCTTCTAGAATGCTGAACAATTCATTTATAAAAAAACTGTGTACACTCCCAATACCTGAACTTCATCCAAGACTTACTTATTCTCTTTTTTTTCCTGCCTTTGTTGTGGTACTCACATAATTATAATTTACCCTAGGAACGGTTAATATTTTATTTACTGTTTTAAAAAGAAAATCTCTATTTAACCAGGCACTTGCCAACGATTTCAACGCATCACCAAAATCTGTTACGTTTAATTAGACCTATCAAACTTTCGGGTTTGTACAAGGTTTATTTTCATATTTAAAAAAAATCTGAATTATTATCCTACATTTACTTTGATAAATCTATTTGTGAAAACACTTAAAATGCTACATTAATTCTTGATATATAAGGTGTGGGTTTATTTGTAAATAAACGTTGGTCTGTACCATAACCGCACCATAACATAAATATACCACATGGTATACGAAATAGAGTGACATAACATAAACGTAAGTATACAGAAATACAAATGTATCCTAAATACTCATTCGTTTACGTAAAGTTTTTCAAACGATAGCAGATGTTTGAAAAAATTTCTGGTGACGATGATTTTTTTTCCATATCCGCTCTCTAGCCGAAGCATATGAACATCACATGGTTCCTCCAAGATTCTCGGTAGCCGGTAAATTGCTCGAATGGAAATTGCTCGAATTACAAATTATTCGAATTGCTTGGTTATTTAAACGATTTTTCACGACTTTTTCTACGAATTTCATTTTTATCTTGTGCGACACTTGTTTAGAGAGTGAAATATAAAAATAATTTTCGTAAGTATTTATTTTAACCGCGTTCGCTCCAAATGCGGAACATATGATCTTTTAATGGAGTTTATCTCAACAGAAGTGTTTCTACGAGAACTGATTATTAATTAGTTACTCAAACTGTTTCTATATATTTCCAGAACACATAGAAGACTAGGGCTAAGACAGAACAAACGGACAGAACAAACGGAAACAAATTGATTATCTTGTTATTCGAGCAATTTCCATTCGAGCAATTTACCGGGAACCAAGATTCTCTGTCCCCCGCCAGACTTCTTGCTTCCTCCCATGTCAATCCAGCGTACATTCCGTAGCTCCGCCGAGTACATCCTATAAATAGTCACAATGGTGGAATCCATACGGTTGGTAGAAGAGACGAACAGTACTCAGACTTTCTTGTGGCATACGCAGCAAATGCCCAAGCCAGGTCCATCGTCGCTTTTTCACTTTCAACGTAACTAACGGCCGTTTAGTCCGTTCCCTTATCAGGCCACGCAGGCATCTGTTTTAAAAGCACAGTATACGGTCACCTTGTGTTTTTGTAAGGTGCCATGACTCGCAACCATAAATCAGTACTGTCAGAATGCGTCATGAATGACTATTTTGAATCACACAAGATCTGATTTTAGCAGTGGCAATACTTTGACATGAAATGCAATACAACAAAATGAACTACAAGCAAAATAGGTGTATGCAGTGGTTGTAAGACTAACTGGAGTTTTATCATACCTTAGCTGTTTTTTTATCTTCATATCACTGCAGAGTTTGTTTGTGAAGTTATCTTTGGGATATTAAGTGGGGCGCCGATTTTGCGAGACCGCCGATACGTTTCGACGTCGCAGGGCGGACGGCGCTAATCCTCGGAGGCGGGCTGAGCGTGGCTGATGCTGCCGCGGATAATTGGGGAACGCCGGGCGTCAATCAGGGCGGGCGATTAGCGTCAATGTGCCTACACGAATTTCACACTGCGAAATCGCCCCGCTGATAAATGTCCGAATTGACTATTTCGTTAACGCAATAATTCAAAAGCCGCAACATTGGATCGATCCCAGTGCCGCATGGCTCTAAAACACTATAACGAGCAATACATACATAACGTCAATAAAATTATTTAATTGACATTTTTTTAAGCTAATAAATGAATTATTCCACATTTTTTAAGCTGTACCCACTTTTTAATTATGAATGAAAGCGAATATGGCAATCGGTATTTGCGTATATTGATTTTTCTACAATTAGGTATGGTTTCTTTTATAGAGAAGACATTTTTAAGCCGTATGAAATTCTATTCCAAAAATACAACATTATTTTGTACTAATTTCACATGTATTTAATATGAAAAGGTCTGGTTCTGCTCATGACGAGTATTTTTAATTGATAAGCAAAACTGGTTTTAACCACTTGAATACCAATCGGACACAAGTGTCCCGAACATATGCAAGCAAACACGGATGTCCAATACATTTAAAAAATCAAATACTTGGTATTCTAATAGAATATAAGAAATATTTTGATTAATATGTGTAGTGCTATCTATATTGAGTCAATATAGATTTTTAAAATATCGAATTCGAGTGTATATTAGGCAAAATCATTTTTCTCAAAAACACGCAGTATCTCTGGGAAATATTAATGATTTGTTTGCGTGGTATTCAAACGGTTAAGCATGTTAAATAAGTGTGGAATTAGTACAAAAGTGTATTCACTTTTTTAATCAAATACCTTTCCGCTTTCCACATTGACAGTGAACACTTTAAAATCATGGAATTCTCATTGAACAATATGATATTATATTAGATACCGATCGATTGACAGAAAGTTTCTCAGCAATGCAATTGCAGCTGTAATTAATTTAAAAACACACGAGTCGTTGAAACTTTAAGACTGTTTGAAATAAAATTTCTCTTATATTTGCTGAAAGGCAGAAAAATGAGTATAGAGACGTTAAAGACCGTTTCAGAATATTCAGTTAACGCCTTCTTATTTAACGTGCATATAAAAAGAAAATGCTGACAAAACTTTGTAAGCATCACAGCACACAAATTGTTATGTTGAATCAGATAAGCTAATTATTGTTAAATCAATATTAATAAAAAAGAATTGAATAAATATAATACACTACTATCAAATTTTGTTATGCATTGAATACTTTATATAATTTGAAACAAAAACATGATCTATTTTTACATTATTTTTGTAAAATTTCAATCATAACTGTAACAACACAATTAAAATGTGTTATGTTTGTGTTATATGTACATTTATCATAAATTTTACACGCTATATAATTTTATAAAATTTATCTTTAGCAGAAAACTGTGCTTGAAATTTTAAAATGTATTTAATATTAAAAGAAAAATTGAAGAGTTGATTATTTTTAGCTAGGAAAAGAAAACACTAGTACTGTGAAATAAAGTGAATTAAGAACTGAAAGAATAATGAAGTATTTCACAAGTTTCCTCCGAGTTGATTTTATAAATTAACTTACATAGCTTTAAATATAATTTTCTTAAATGCCATTTATCATATTTATAGCTTTCAAGATTTTTCCATGGAACTAAGTTTTACGTTGCGCACAAGAAAAGACAATTCAAAATACTCTGAAGACGTAAGCTAAAAATGTTCCTTTGATTATGATCTGCCATTAAATTCAGCGATAATAGCCTCATTTGCAAGTTTAATTTTTCATCCACCATTCAAAAATTCACTTGCTGTTTTACCGACTACGATTTCAACGAGCATCCTACACGCTAATATCAATTTTGCATTCGCTTTCTGTAAATGGTGAACTCTCAACTGGAGATACGCTCATTACCATGAAACACGCTGCAGAGTGTTTTTTTTACACGGGTAATCGCATTTTTCTTTTCCAAAAAGGAAAACAACAAATATAACATTTCGCCTGACTGCTATTTAGTGCTCACTTTTGCAAATCATTCGGTTTAATTTTATTTCGCATTTTATGGCAATACTTTTGGACTACTTAGTTTTTATTGCCGAAGCTCTTTTATGCGTTTTTCGCAATATTGGAACAGTAAAAGTATAACTTATTAGCATAATCTTCATCAAACACTTAAAAGAATAGAAAGCCATTATTTTTCATACCCAACCTACAAATTTTATTATAATATTTTAGTAATATCGTATTTTTTAATCGTCAATTGTATTTTGAGTAAAAATGCCAAACTGAATAAAAATATATTAAATTAGTTTCCATACGAATTCAGCCTAAGTTATAGTGCATAAAGTTTATTGGAAAAATATCGATTGTTTATCAAAAATATCGTATGAATCACATTCCTGAATACTGAAATAATTAATTTAAAATTTTCGTACAATTTTAACTGTACTATTTTTGATAAATTCATCAGTAATTAAGTTAATTTAAGATTGCGACTGAAGGTGCTCGGTGGAATTTCAATATTAAATTTGAATCGTTCAAATTATGTACATCTACACAAGGTTTTGTGAAAAGTTGTCAGTTCAAGTTCGTTCGTGCACTTGAACGTCTGAAGATGCCGAAAGGCGAAACCCGGGTCAGTGACAAAACTTGTGTGAATGTACATAATTTGAACGATTCGAATTCAGTTATTAACGGATAATTTATTTTAAATTTATGTTGAAGCACAAATCTTTATATTTCCATTTATTGTGGAATTACAAAACGATCAATTTAAAAGTTGTATTTTCATTTTAAAAACAACCATTTGTTTATTTAAAATTAAAAAATAATCAATTATATAGAAAAGAAAATTAAATGTTGAGAAAAAAATGACATTTTACAATTTAAGCTGTTTGTCGAAACGTAAGCAGTCATTTATCGATGATTTTATCCGCATTTTATTTTATGCTGCTGGTTCATAAAAATATTTTCATTTAGTATCACATTTATGCCGGTGAAATAAATTTCCTTTCCAAATAAATGGTATTTATAATTGGAATACGGGCAATTATATAAATAAACTCAATATCGGATAATTAGAGTAAAATAATATTCTTGTTATTATAATGCCATACATAACCAGTGGCAGATGAAGTAGTTCAACAATTATTACGATGCAAATGAATAACGCGCCAAGCAAATCAATGCAAGCAACATATTTACACCAATATTTTTACCAAGTCAAAAAAAACATACAGCGACACGAATACATTGGCTTATTTCCTACGTTCACATCTGTATACTGTATACGTATACGAGTGGCTTAGTGCCATTAATTGGAATAGTCTGACCGGGCGGTGTCGGGTTCAACGAAGTTTATCGCGTGGAAACGCGTTTGTATAGCCATTCATTTCAACTTTCTGTTCGCTTGCCTCCACAGCCGAGCGGGAAATTCACATGTTTACTTTAAAGGGGAATCCCCGTATTAAAAATAATATTTTATCATAAAAACACAGCGGAAGCTCATTCGCAGACTTTATGAGTATGTGCCAAGTGCATAAGTATCACCCGTTGGTTTGTTTACATTTTGTGTTTTGTAAACAAGTGATGTGTTGATATGATTTTTTAAAATTAAAGATTTCGGACGCAAACTAGGAGTAGTTTTTTTATCCCATTTCCACTCACAATGTGGAGCATATAGTCTCCTCATATAGTGGAGGTATCTCAGCAGGTTTTTTCTACGAGAACTGTTTGTTACTATTGCTCAACCTTTATTTTTCAAAGAGAGTAGGGATAAAAGGATAAGACTATAATAAGATTAGTGGTTAGCAAATCGCACTAGCTTTGCCCATTTTTTAGGATAGGATGATTGGTAGAGAATTCAAGACATACATCACATACATCCATGCTTTCGGACAGAAATCCATAAATCAATTGAAAAATCAATCTATAAAAACTATTCGTACTGGGATTCAAACCCGTAACCTATAAGTCAAGTCTAAGTCTGTTCTAAGTCAATGACCACGCAGCCGGCTATAGACGAAGTTTTAACTTTAAAATATAGTAATAAAAAAAACGTGGTGTCAACATACATGTATATGCCGTTTAAATAATAATAACAACCTATATTATTATAAATAAATTATTATTAAAAAGTTTTGAGGCTTCTTCGATTTTCTATTTAGTGAAACGCAGTAAAATGACTTCTGATTACTTAATTTATTATTACCCTAAAATTTTGGGATCATTACTTTGTTATTAAATTTTGTAATCAAACGATGCAAAAATTATTGTCACTTTTTTCCTAGAATAATAATGTTAGCACTATATAAATTAAATATTTTGTATCATTTACCAATAACTTAATAATATTATGTCTGATGTTTTAATAATCTGTATATTTAAAAGAGCTGGTGAAATTAACTGATGACAATTCTTTCTCTGAATGCACACCTCCATCAACCCACAAATCACATCCAACTAACAATATATATGTGTGTGTGAGAAGCAACGGAATATTAATATTATAATCCATTTTAAAACAAATATGTAGCAAGTTTTATGATTATGTTGTATAACAAATACCATGCAATCAGTAAATAAAATTAAGTACATATATAATATAAAAATAAAGATTTTTTTACCATTATGTACTGTCTTTAACAGGGAAGGCCACACTTCTTTCTAGGATTAGCTAGTTGATAAAATTATTGATTTACGATCGACTGTTATGTTTTTCAAGTATATTTTGATAGAATAATTAAAACTTAATTTTACTATTTAGTATGTATTTTGAAAAAAGATTATACATTTACATTTTTTTTTATATCGAAATGATAATCTCTTGATGTTTCTTTGAATCAATTCAATGTTTATTTTAATCCAATCAATTTGTGAATCGATTCAGTTGATCAATTCTGTCACTAAATTATGATGTGAAAAGAACATAGTTAACTCCCATGCTGACTACAAAAAACGATACAAAAAAATCATATTAACGTCAACAATATGATCCATGTTTCAACTTTTATTTTTCACGTAAAAAAATGTTTATATCGAGAATGAGAAATCTTAAGATAAGCGGAAAGCTGTCGGATTATAAGAACTGGAACGTCGAGTAGTATTGACTAGATTTAACAAGAAATAGTTCAATATACATATGTATGTAGATTCGCGAACGACCAACAATACATCTCACGATCGATGCACTGGCCATCCCTGATTTATATTAAGGGTAGAATTTGAACTGCTTTAATGCTATTACTCGGTTGCTCAACCTAACTTTTTTCGAAGAGAGTAGGGATAAAAAGATATATCTTATAGGTGGTGCAGTGGTCAACATCATTGGCTAATGTAACGGATTTCACGGGTTCAAGTCTTTGTACGAACAGTAATTTTTCAATCAATTAATCGATTTCTGTTTGAAGGTATAGGTTAATCAAGTCGGTCTGACCAGCTCTCGGATCAGCTGCCGAACCCACAGGCCACGTCGACTTGGTAGCTACTAAGGCAAACTGCTTGGCGTTCACTAATTTTTCGACGTCATACAGATAAAGAGAAGTCATACACACTTAGTACCTCCAGTTTTTTTGTTATATTCCGTACACTAAGTTTGCAAACTGCTCGGTAAATTGCTCCTTGGACAATCCCAGCACAAAACTTAACGACACATTACGTTCGCTCATAACGCCACGGAAAAAGTCTGTTGGACACAGATTTATGGTCAAGGCGGGTGGTGGAGGTAATCGTTTAGGTGTATGTTTTTAAAAATCCTCACTCACATTCGTATTCTTTCATTGGGAGCAAAATATATTAATAACACTTATATTATTGCAAATGTTTTGATAGTGTACATGGCTTTCAGTTAGATAGATTGCCTGACGTCTGTAAATTCAAGCACGAAAGACATGATACAAAAAAATACTAAGTGTTTTGCTCTCTCCTAGCACGACTTTTTGCGTATTTGTTACGCTACTGAAGCAATAAACAGAATTACTTGTTTTTCAATGGATTGTTTGTGTCTTCAAAAGGCTTGATTAAGTCGATTCATTCTTTCGCTTTGTGGAAAAGTAACAAAAGAAAATGAAACGGGAAACAGAACGTACTAGACGGTAACCCAGTTCTGTTTATTCACACTTCCAATGCAGCTAATAGCGGTACAGCCTGATACAATTTTGCTAATAGGTTCGGCCATTTGTAAAACATTTTATTGTATTCCTAATTCAAGCTGAAATATGCCATGTGCTTTTATAAGAAACAATTATTTCCCCGCATACAATTGCCATAGTGTGTGCTAAATTTCCGTAAATAACATATCGTCAGATAGTTGCGTAGCAATACAATTTAAATACTTCACATAAAGCTAAATGTGATTTTCTTTTCGGCAAAATCTAATAAAATTAATGTTGTTTTTGTATCCTATTATAAAAATCAATTTGTGAAGATTACCAAAAAATAGCATCAATTGAAAGAACTAATAAATAAAATCGCTTATGACGTAAGCAAATGGTTAATGCTTTTGCGTTTTACTTTCACTCAAATGCGTGGTAAAGGGCTTAAAACCTCTAAGGAAAGATTTCAAAGATTGTTTTTAGACCTAAATGTGTGTGTGTTGTTTAACGTAATTCCAAGTCAGCTTTTTATTTTCTAATCCTAGAAAAAAGAGCATGAATCTAACTGAATTGAAAGTCTGAATAAAAACCAGTTAAGATGACCAGATGGAGTTCATTTGATTCATATTAGGAGTGGACATTGTATTAAATTATATCGAGTTGGACAAAGACTTCAGGTTTCCTATCACTTCGCTCCCGTGCCGTTTATTTACCGAATTCCTGACTTCATAATATAATTTTGTCGACCTCTGTGGTAAGAATTACTTAACAATCAAGCGGGTCTTAGTTAGGTTGTTTTCCAATCTAGTTTTTTTTCAATTAAAATTTTTAATCTAAGACTTAGGGTGTTTATGATGTCAAATCTACTCTAGTTAAATTTATCAATTTCAATAAATTTGACATTACATATTTGTTGTATCCAATATTCTTTATATATTTAAAAATGTACTTAGATATTTTATATCTCACTATAAATTATTAGAAAATAGCATAAGCTTTGATGTATTCTGTTTCTTATAATGACATTTTGTAATTAAAAATCAAAAATATTTGCCTGCCTTAACAGTCAACTTACAGTACAAAAAGAACTAGTATATGAAATAGTATCAAGAAAACAGTATCAAGAAAAGGATATGTGAAACGAAAGAGAACGAATTAAGGAAAAGGGATTAGAATTTTATCGCGCTGCAAAATTTCTGTGACTGCGATTGTCAGGGTAGAAAGCAAAGAGAGATAAAGGTAAATAATATACTCATTATTAACTGACAAATTAACGTAGACAGTTTAATTGCGAAAAAGTTGTGCCAATCCTACATCAATTATTTACGCTGCGAAGAAGCACCGTAAGACCAGCCCAGTTTATACAAACGTTCACGTCTGACAGTATTAATTACGTAACGCGCAATGATCCTCTTCTGTACACACAGAATGGTTTACTGCTTCGAGCTTCTTAAACTGCGAGACGTTTACCATCGGTAGTGCAAGGTTTAAGGGTGTCAGCCCCTCACTATTTTTACCTTTTACCTAGACAGTGAAAATTAAACCATTTTGATTTCACAAATATTGAAATTTATGTCATATGTACAATAATTGGCTAGTTCATTTTTCTATTACACGATTTGAAAATAACGTCATATTTCGTTTAAATTAAAATATTCGTTAAATACATTTTTTTTAAGAAAATAACTTTTTTTTGTAATGCTCGTACCTTGATTTTAATCCTGATCATGTATTTCACAATTTCTTAATAAAGTTTGTTGTATTTCTATGCGCCTCAATAAAATTGGCTCGGCAGTGCTATCATACTTTGATAATTTTCCCATTTTAGAATAGTTAATTACTCTAAGTATTATCTTCATGATATTAGCGTAAGCTGTAATGTCAATTATTTTTTTTTATAAAAAAAAAATTAAATAAAAAAAAATACAAAACTGCAATATTTAAAAAAAATCCACCCAAAATCATCTTTTACCTAAATGAAAAAAAATTACTTACTTATTGAACGTTATTGTTTGTGGATTTCGTTTAGGTTATTTTTATAATTTTTGTCTTAGGATATTGACTGAAGTTCTTGATAACGTTTCAATTTTAATGTTAAGATTATTGCCATTAATATCGAGTGAGTGCAATTTATACTTGGCCGTCGAGAATGTGTTTTATAATAATTTAATAAAAATGATACAATCCTTGTCAAAAAAATAGTTAAAAGACGCTATTGTAGTATATCATATGATTTTGTTCGATTTTTACCTGAAAAATGTGTTTTTGTATAATTTTATGTTTTATTCAATGATGGTGACATATTCAAGGTCCAATACATTTATCACTGTGCAAACCTCCCGAAATATTTGTAATCGACTTCTAATTTTATTAAAGTTGGTCACGTTTGTAGTTTCTAATCATTAGAGTCTAATGAGTGATTTTTAATAAATACTAGATGAAGCCTGCTAAATTTAAATTAAAAATCATACTTAGTAGGTTTTGCGACATAAGAAGATTACTTAGAGCTGTCTGAATAGTTGAATGCATCACACCTGCATATTAGTAAAATAATTACTGTTTACAGAAAGTTACAGTCATTTCGAAAAGTTATCAGCCATCAAACACTAAATAGGATTTTGGTAACTGCAGGTCTTATGCTTTTGAGAAATACTGGATTGTATACTAGCTGCAGACATACGGACAGACAGTGCGATTGCATCAGACGTCCAGCCCAGAACCGCTTTCCTATCCAACAAATGTTGGGGTGGAGAGAGGAGACGACCGCAGCATCAGGTTGGCGTGAGCAATGGACCGAACTCTCTAGAATAGCGATATTTCAACTGTGGAAACTGTATGACTTTACGAGCATTGGCTGTCATTTTATGACAGAATGCTTTGTGATACACAATGCATAAATGTAGTTTCGTATATGTATATATCAATATAGTAATCGAAACCATATATTACTAAAGTATACCGCATATACAGCGTTATCATTGATAATAATGTAGAACTGTGACTAAACTACATATTTATTAAGAAAAACAAATTTACACTTTAATTTAGTGTAGCGTTCAATAAAAAGCCTAATAGTATTGTAAACCGACTATAAGCTTAAACAAATATTTTCAAAATTATTCAAAGTACCTGCTTTTTTAAGATAAATGTTTTAATTACATGATTTTATAAATTTACCCGAGAAAAGTACACTGAAAAGTTTTTTTTTTATTCTGCCCTAAATTATAAATTATATAAACTTTTACGCAAGATCTTGAAATTCCAACAATATTATTTTAATTATTTACATTTTTTATAATCACTTTCTTTAAATTTTTTCCACTTAAAAAGACGCGAAACTTTACATTTTTTTAAAATATTACTCTCCGTCAGTGTACAGCTAATCTATGTGGAATCAGCCAGAAGCTTTTTTCAATTTAGAAATTATAGTCCACTTCGAATATTTTTGTCGTAAAACAAAACCACTATTCACTGGAAAAAAACATCCGCAGGCCTCATTCAATCGGATGCTTTTTTATTGAATTGGTAAATGCACTAATGAAGGATTGATATTTCATATAGCGCATGTGTAACGAGAGAATCATCAATTTTATTGAAATCCGCGATCAGTCAAAGGTAAATTCAATAAATGTGTGTTTATTTGGCGGCATTTCAGCAATCATTGGCAAAAGGGGATGATAGATGAATACAAACATAATTATGTAACTATCTAAAAACATAGTTGACTGTCAGGCATTTTCTGTAATCACGTTTAAGTGACAGACACAAAAAGATATACAATGCTGGATTAATTAAGTGGTTATGCGTTGCTTAGAATATTTTTAAATCATCTTAATAATAAACTTTAATTAGTAATTTTACTAATATAATGCCTTTCCACCAAGAATTGACAGTGAACACCCTAAAAGTGATCAATAAACTTTAAAATTAGAAATACCTGATTGCAAATATTCGTTTAACATACTCTCTTTCGATCAAAACAGAGTTGATCGGAAGATGTATAGATAGACATTCATTTATGTATTACAATTCACTTGTGGCTTTAAAGCTATGGAGTTCAATCTATAGAACGTGGCATCTTTTAAATATTTAAAAATAACTACAAAAAGACATCCATATAACAGATAAATGCGAGTGAGGGGGTGTATTTTAAATTTATAAGCCCGTTATATTAAACAAGAGTTTTCCGAGTGCGATTTTTTATATTTGAAATATATAAATTGATTTTTAAATAGTTACATTTTATGACATTAAGCAAACAGTACTACTATATTGAAATTAATAATTTTCAAGCAGCATACGGTCTAAAAAAAAAACCTGTAAATTAACCTTAATTTGTTAGCTGCGCGGCGCCGGTGTTATTGATGAGCATGTTTTTGTGAATTAACAATTTAAGTATGAAGTTATAAAGTAAATTTTCATTAAACACTGATGTACTTTGTCTCAATACTAATTCATTACGTGTGGATTTGTTCAAACAGAATATATGTTTTAATATGCTAATTATGCAACGTTTACTCTTTAGACAACTGTGATTTCAAAATATTTAGAAATATAAGTTCATTTTATTTGGGATTTATTTATTCGTATTAAAAATCTTGATACTTCCTTAATCCTTAATAATAACGCATAATTCAAAATATGTGTACGCGAAAACATCATATAAGCCAACTCTTCCTACAAAATTTCGCATTGTTTTGTTGGTAGAAAAATAATGAGGGAGCCTGCATGGGCTTAATGGTATTCAATAAATTTAACAGAATTAGCTATTAGTTTGGGTTTGTAATAAGAAAACGCATTTTGACATAGGTTTTTCCAATAAGCCAGTAGCAAATCAAGTTCATCAAAAGATCCTATTATTTGCGATAGACTAATAGCAGTGGCGTGCAAGCCACAAACGTCCGTGGATTTAATTTGTTCACGTCTCTAACTAGTGCCATTCGTTACATTGGGTTTTTCGCTGCACAGTCGTTATCTTGAGACATAAAACTATCTAAAGAGTGCACTTTAGCAAACTCACATAAATCTCAGCAAGACTTTTTATCACTAGCTTCCTCGGGTCATTGTTATCTTCGCTTTATATTAATTTTCAGAATTTCTTGTGATTTCTTGGCTGCCAGTTATTTATTTCTATTTTCTGCCAAGATGCATCTCTTCGCACATCGTTTAACTCTTTCTACTAACGCTTAATTAAAACACAACATATTTTTAATTGTAAACCCTTTGGCGCTATAGGCATAAATACCGGATAGCTTAACATAAAAAAGTTTTTAGTTCTATAAGAATAATTATAAACAATGTTTTTTAAGCGCTACGCATTCGACGGAACTTTTTTTTAATGGCGAAGTTTTACGAAGTAAATTCCAAATAAATAAAAATATATGTTCGGTGTAATCGGCCTAGTTTTTATTATTAAAATTGAGATAAATCTTAATAAAAATCATCTTAATTTTTCACTAGGCAAATCCACATTGAATGTCCTTGGTCTTCTTACTGCTTAGTTTGACATATATATAATACATTTTGAATAAAACAAACAGGAATAATAACACGAAATACAAATTGGTAACTTGGTTGTTCCACTTATTGTGCTATTAAATATGACACGTGTTTCGTCTTTATGAGAAGCATCATCGCAAAGTTTATTAGTTAACCATGCATGCAAATTTTATGTTATATTAAAAATGAACATTCACAAACTTACCGCTGAATTCATTGAAGGTATTAAAGAATTAAAATCTCTTTATCTTAATTTGAAATGGGTATTGTTTGTAAACGAATATATAGAATAAATATTTATACGAAAATAACAAGCATCCTGCGTAATTTTAACACTGACTTTTCTCACGAGGAAATAATAGCGTATCCGGTTTACAAGTAACGAGTCGTGAATTTATTATAAGACTATCGAATGCTGACTATGATGTATTTTTCAAAATGTTTTCATATTTAATGATCATATAACCAAATTCTATTTTCCAACACTCATTAATATTTATACCATGTTTATATTTAAAAACGTTTAAAAATGATGTATTCAAATAATATCACAGTTTGTAATCGATTTAGAAAAGTCCCGGCTTCTTTCGAGACCCGGAACACAACACAATTATCGTGCTCTGGGAAATTTTCGGAGAGAGACCGTAATACTATATTGATTTTCGTTATAAAATATTTAATCGAAGATTTATATTCAAGTACATTACTGTAGTAGTACATTCTTTTAATATATATTTTTGTACAAATTAATGAAAACTGTTTTGAAATATAATATAATGTTTCGATTAGAAACTCATAATAATAAAAATATTATATACAAAACAAAAACATTGTTGTTATTTTTTTCAAAGCTTGTAGTTGATTTTTATCCATTATAGCGATAAAAGTAGCAGTTATAAATAATTAAGGCATGTTATAAAAAAAGAACTTAAAATAAATAATATCATTTTGAAATTTTCATTTAAAGGTTCTGAGACCAAATTGTGCAGTTCGTCACTCAAATGACAAATCAATACTTGGAAAACCAACCGTTTAATCAAATTGGAATATATTTTTTGATGTTTTCATTCGATAATAATCACTGTCAGTAAGTCAAAACTTATGCGAACTTTTTTTAAATATTTGATACTTCAAATGATGATAATTTTGTATTGTAAATAGTTTAATTGCTTTTTACTACACAGCATTCGAGGGAATTGTTTGATTTTGTCGTTGAAACCATTTATTTTAAAAAACAATAAATTGGCTCAGTAATTGTACGGTTATTATTGCAAACTAGCATCTACTCTTACGTACAATTGATATATCTTATTTTATTAAATAAATGAAAGATTTTGAAAGTTTCTTACCTTTTTAATTACCTTTTAAAATGTGCAAAGGTTCTCAAGGTATAAATTGTTTTAAAATATGTTTATACTGAATGAATAAATCCTAATTTTAAATGAGTCTTAAGTCTTGGGTTGTTTTATTCAAATGGTAAAACGTCTCGATTTCCAGGACTTTTTTCTCGGGTTGTCTTGACACAGAATTCTTAGTATACACTTCAGGGTCTGCACTCTAGAAAGATTTGTGAGGCACACCATTCAATACTAGTATTATCGCATTAGGTGTGAAACGCTTCTTCATATTAAACAGGCGCAATTGTCAATCTTCCGACATAGACGATAAAGAAATCTTTATCCATAAACATACTTATCTACAATCAAACTTTTCTTTAACTATGTATGCTGAATCATTTTCGAGTGTTGAATCGTTTTTTGAAACTGTTTTTTAAGCTTTTAAAATATATAGAGCGATAATTATTTAGTGGAAAGGTATTATATTTTAAAAATAATGAAAGTCTTGAATAGATTATTTTTCAAAAATCTCATGGCCGTTGGATTAGAAAGAAAATTTTACCCCCCCCCTCCCATTTCCGCAAGCAGCTTAATATCAAATTTTTATTAATATTATAAAATACGTTGTCAATTTTGAATAATCTTTTGAGTTTGAAACCTACTTAATTGTGTTTTAATTTAATTGAAAATTAGTAGCTTTTATTTACAAGAGGTTTTAAATATTTCAATTATAGTAAATTGTGTTAATATTAATACTTTGTAAGTTATTTTCACATTTATTTTACCAATTGTTTATCACACCTTTATTAGTTTTGTATAAATGTATCAATATATTTTTATCAGTTACAAATTCTCGTGATGTGATTTTTTATAAATATTTGTTGAAAATGCACAAAAGAGTGTTTTACTATTTTTGAGTGTAAGAGCATTAGTATACATAGCTGTTATTTCAAATATAAACAGCTATAGAACCACGTAGTACAGAATTTATTTAAAATTCAGCACGCATTTCAAGAGAATTTTTTTACAAATGGAAATTGTTTCCAGTCACGGGAAGCGTCGCGACGCTCTCTGAGGTTTTTCTTCTCCAACTATACATCTTTTAATGAGAAAAGAGACTCTGTTTACGTAACTGAATTATATCCTTTGAAATAAACATTTTTCGGTCCAATTTTTTCCTAAAACAGAAAACGTGCTCGTCATGCGAATTTTTTGAATAAAATAACCTTTGATATTACTATATTGTTTTACCTCTAAACGTTTTCCACAAAAACGTCGCTAGACCCTGTAATTTACAAACACACACTTTGTGGTAAAGGAATTTTGAATTTAAGTGAACATTTTGTACGCAAAGTAATAATGAAAGTTTTTCTCTATATTTCAGAAATTAAAGTGACCTGGAAGTAGCACACGACGCCATTTATAAGACTTGTCAAAATCGTTGTTTTGATAAAAGAATGTTTTTTTATTCGTCTTTCTTTAAACTTTCAGTGGATAGCCACATCAGAATTCACTTGAATTACTCCTTTTTTCTATCATTTCTTTTACTTCAATAGTTCACTTTTTCTAGAGCTTTTACGATGCTTAAAATCATCAATATTCAAGAATAATGTTTATACCAAACTTATTTTCTAATACTTTTTTAAATACACTTTTCTTACGTAGTGTAATAGCGATATTTGTGTTCAAATTTTGTCATGGATGTCCCGAGCTACACTTTAGTTAGATAACCTACAACTTTCTGGATCAAGCTACAAATATCAATATTTTTTTTAAAACACTAAGATCTTTTTACTGTACATACATAACCGAAGAACGGCTTAAATATTAGTATAGGTATATTCAATCTTTATTACCTTTACTAACTTTGAGTGGTAAAAATAAATTATATTATCAACTTTTCTGAAAACTCGTTCCGTCGAAATGTCTTACATTTAAAACCAATCAGAAATCATCCCATGATTGAAATTGTACATATGGCCTCCTAATAGAGGTATATCATCAAAAGTTTTTCTACGATAACTGTTAGTTACTCAGTCGCTCAACCTCTCTTTTTCAAAGAGAGTAGTAGGGATAGAAGGGTAAGGTTAGGACAGGACCATTGGTTAACTAACCACTCTCGAAAATGATCGAAAAAATGCTGTTCGGATTGGGAATCGAACCCTTGAGGTCTGGCATGGAAGCCCACAACGCTAACCACTGTTCCATTGGACCCGAAAACAATATTAACCTTCCGTAAATTGTAATAAACAATTTTACAAACTTACATTTTTCATACTAGAAATAATAAGATATCTATACTCGCTTCAATAATATAATGAAATTGCTACAACTTCAATATAAATATTTTAATATATTATAATTCTTATAATGACTATTGATAGATACAGTTATAATAAACCACTCGTTTTTGTATAATCTGTCCAATATGTTTTGAAAATATAAATGATTGTTTTTGTCATTAAACTATGTATGGAAACATTACCCTTGTCAAGCAAATCTAAATTACTTTAGCTTCGACTAAAACGTTCTCTCCATTATGGTAAAAGTATGAATTACACTAATGTAAATAATTACTTCTTGATTTTAACCTAATTATTAAACAAAGTTCGTCAACAACCGACGTAGACATGGTGACCAAACGTTTTAATTGAAACAAACACATTTTTAAAAGAATGAACCAAACTATAGTTGAATACATTTAATATGACTTAAATGTGGAATAGAGTCGTAAAGTTTCAAAAGTAGATATTTCCACAATGTAATTTTAAGAACAGCTTAACAAAATAATGGTTCAGAATTTTTCAAAAAAATGTAGTTTCGATAGGCAGCTTTGCAAAATATAAATTCTCGATGTCAACTGATTTCTTATTCACACATTATGTTTCGTCTTGAGCTATTAGAAATTTTTTATATTTAATATAATTTTTTACTTTATTTTAAATTATTTAACGACGACTGGTTGGTGTTCATTCTCAATCTCAAGTGTAAGGGTAAAAAGCTAAGTATATGACAAGATTTTTTTTCAAATATAA